>NTHP01000020.1:99856-128630 GCA_003416845.1 Oplegnathus fasciatus
ATACTTTCAAAATCTAGCTTACTCTTGCTGGTTTCTCCAACGCTGCCTACCCTAGCTTTAACCCCCAAACCTTAACCATTCCATGAAACTTTGCGTTACAAGTCTAGATGACAGATAAGCATGATAGCTCACCAAGGACACATAGTTTTGTATGTACGTGTGTGTGTGTGTGTGTGTGTGTGTGTGTGTGTGTGTGTGTAGGTGGTGTTGAAAGGGGCTCCGGGGACGCCTGGAACGATCCTCAGGACCGTCCCAATGAGCGGAGTCAGACTGGTGTCGCCGGGATCTGTCAGCACCAAACCCACCGTCACCACGCTGGTCGTCAAGGCAACCACAGGTAAACACACGTGCACTGAGTGTGTGTGTGTGTGTGTGGAAGCCCTTAGAAACACAGTGGACTCTGACAGGTGTGTTTGTGTCTCAGGTGTGTCCAACCTGGGGACAGTAACAGGAAGTGTCTCCAACACGGTGGCAGGAGGAGCTGTTGCCACCACCAACGCCTCCCTGGCAACGCCCATCACCACCCTGGCAACCATCGCCACGTTGGCCAGCCAGGTTACCACGGCAACTGCCACAGCAGCAGGACCCAAACAGGTAATGAGACGGAAGGCTTGTTCTGGACTGTAGTACTGTAGTGTAGTACTGCAGTATGTCCCTGTACTGTACTGTACTGTTGTACTGCAGTATGTCCCTGTGCTGTTGTCTAGTACTGCAGTATGTCCCTGTGCTGTTGGGTAGTACTGTCATAATACTGTAGTTTTGTGTCTGCAGGTGACTCTGATCACGACTCCGAGCGGAGCTGAGGCTCAGCCGCTGGTCCAGGATCTGCCCGTCTCCATCATGGCTTCTCCTACTTCAGAAGAACCTGGAAGTACTACAAGTACTACTACTACTACTACTGCAGGGGGAGAGGCTGGAGACACTGCACCTGCTACAGGTACAGAAACCAGTACTACTATTGATACTAAAGCCGCGTCCATTAAGCACTTCGGTATAGTACCCTTGGTATAGTATGTAGTACCTTTGGTATAGTATGTAGTACCTTTGGTATAGTATGTAGTACCTTTGGTATAGCATGTAGTACCCTTGGTATAGTATGTAGTACCCTTGGTACAGTATGTAGTACCCTTGGTACAGTATGTAGTACCTTTGGTATAGTATGTAGTACCTTTGGTATAGTATGTAGTACCCTTGGTATAGTATATAGTACCTTTGGTATAGTATATAGTACCCTTGCCAAAGGTACCTAAACCNATACTTTCAAAATCTAGCTTACTCTTGCTGGTTTCTCCAACGCTGCCTACCCTAGCTTTAACCCCCAAACCTTAACCATTCCATGAAACTTTGCGTTACAAGTCTAGATGACAGATAAGCATGATAGCTCACCAAGGACACATAGTTTTGTATGTACGTGTGTGTGTGTGTGTGTGTGTGTGTGTGTGTGTGTGTGTGTGTGTGTGTGTGTGTGTGTGTCCTGAAGCTTCAGAGGCACAGCTCCTTTGCATCTTTGGCCTGTAATTAGTCACTGTTGAATGAAGCCATGGTCTGAACACTCCTCACTGACAGCAGAGTAAAGGCAGAGTGTGCGTCTTGTTTTTGGAGGATGTCACTCATGTCTGCACACACACTGATGATAAGGAAGAGGTGTTTATACCCATCAGAGCTGTATTCAATACAGTCAGACATCACACATACAGACATATACTTGTGCACGCACACACAAATAAAGAATTCTTGGGCCACCTGCAACATAGGACGTCCAAACTACTATCAGCTGCCCTACATTAACAAACCATGGCACAAAAGCAGTGATGAGTCAGTTGCTCTAAACACACTTGAAATGCTCCCCAGACTGTCTTACTGCAGACCAACAGGACAGATAGGGAGGAGATGGGGCGACGATAGGGACAAAGAACACAAGGAAGAGGATGGTTCAAGGAAAGGAAATGATGGGAGCAAAGAGGTGGGTTAAGAGAAAGGAGAGAAGGAGGGAAGACAGGAGAGATATATGGGGATGGGGAGGAAGAGCAGAAGAGAAGGAGGGAGGAAGGACAGGTCTTTGAAGGTGGAAAAGCAGCAGCAGCCGCCAGAGAGACTGCACTTATCCTTCAACCTCTAATCTGATCTATCATCAGGACATAGTCTACCTCTAGAGGGACAAAGACCCCCTCCTGGTCCAATTATCTCTCTCGTGCTGTCTAATTCATAAAAAATATATTAATTCTGTTTGAAAGTACACAGACTCTCATGAAAAGACATAAACACACTGTGCTGATGCACAAAGTAGACACATACTGCTGTCAGGCAGAACGAAGAACAGCGTAACACTGGACTTATTCTGTAGACTGTTGTTCATCTCATAACACCACTGCACCATTCCTTATACATGCAATGCTGAGACACAGCAGACGGTAAGAGCAGCAAAGGCCAGCTCGCCAACAATCCATCTCCCTTCCTTTCGGACGTCTGTCGGCTGATGAAAAAAGGGGAGATGACATATTTGGCCATGGCGACGGGACAAATCCCAAGGTGATTCAAAAACGCCCAACATGAATGTCTCCATGGAAATCTCAAACTTGACGAAAATGTTTTCTGTCTAGACTCATGAAACTCACAAAGGATCGAGCCTTGAGAATTAGTGGCCTACGCCATTTAAAGGAATGTAATGGGAGAGGAGAAGCTGTTCTAACCATCAGACCCAGAGTATTGCTTATCATAATTAACCCTTAATGCAATCCTGGAAACACACTCTTTCAACACAGCTTTCACTATAGGAGCTGCATAATCCATTACAGTGATAATGAACTGGCATAGTCTGCCAGTTCTGATACTGACAACAGCAGCTAGAACAGGAAATCTCCATCTCTGAACCCGAGTTGGTCAATAATATATTAAGTGGCACTACCTAAACCTCCACACAGTGAAAGAATGCAGACCAAGACCTCTGCTCTTTGGTTAAAATCCACACCACATATTTACTCAGACCAAGATGTGCCAAGAAAATAGCTTGTGATATCAGAAACCATGTTATTGCATGAGCCTCCCGACTCAAAATTATCACTAACAACTTCACTAACGTGGCCTTACATCAATTATATGCTCATTTTCAGATATGCGTGCAAGCCTGATAAGCTAATAAAAAACTTTCCCCCTAACTTCAGCCAGCCCATGTAACCAGGGCATGCATTTATCATGGTGTCATGGCTGTGGCTTGTATTCACACAGCATCTTAAAGCAGACGTGCTCACTTATCTAACCCTTATTTATGCAAGCTGACTAGGCCCACATTTGTTGCTTTTTGCAGCAGTTACTAAGGCAGTAGTAGCAGGGGTAGGGGGGCTGACAAGGTAGTGTGACAAGCTTACGTTTCAAGTTTAGGTGACGGTAGTGCATCTATGAGACTCAGGACAGGTGATCTAAGATGGGTATTCTACTATTATTAGAAGCTTATGAAAATGGTGGCTTAACTTTTAATTATGAGCCAGAGGAGGCTGGTGGAAGCTAATCTCTAGTGGCTATTAGTGTCGGGAACTAGTCCTTTCATCTGCAGGCCTTGTATATGCTGTGAGGGGAAGAGAGTGGTGCTAGGACTGCCTGTGTTTACTGCCTGTTTATCTAAGTGGGCATGTGGGGGGCTGGAGGGCCACGGCAGGTCAAACCACACACAGCGAGAGGAGTCCTGGACCCCCGGAGGACCACTAAAAGTGATGAGATTTTACAACTACTGCTTGGTCTACGACTACTGCTGCTGCACACACACACGTTTATAGTAACAGACTGACATACACACACCCCTGACTCAGAGTGATGAGAGTTTATTACTACTGTGTTGAGACTAAGTGCCCCCGGGGCAGGAAGACGAGTTGAGGGTTCCTGTGGACCTTAAGGCCCCCAAGGCAAAGAGAGGGAAACACAGCTTTGAGAAGGCCAAGCATGTATACACTAGATTGTTACTTTAAATCTGCTGTGTTTATATTTCACATTGGGACTGAAATACACTAAAATTATTTCAAGCTAACAATAGATTAAGAGAGTAGGCCTCATTCTACATTCATTTTATCATTTTAGAAAAATCCTATGAAACAAAATCAAAACACTGAGTAAGAATACTTAAAAGATGTATTTCAAAAAGCATAACCCTAATCACAAGCATCAGACTATAAGTGAATTCACTGCTGTTACACCTATGCTGCACAGTAAGCAAATATATGAGACGTTTGCTTCATTGCAGATGGTAATACTGCTACCACCTGTGTGATCTCGATCTTTAGTAGCAGTGCCTGCACAGAGGACTGCTTTGTGCCTACCAAGAGAGAGAGAGAGAAGGGGATACTGAGAAAGCCACTAGCAACCAGCAAATCAAAGGCAAGCAGTCTGGTTTGTTTTCTCACGGTACAGGGCCTGAGTGAAAAAAACGACCAAATAAAATAAACCTTTAATTTGACTGAAATTGGAGGCAACAAGCGCTGCTGTAAGAAAAGGCTGTGAAGTGTGATTTCTTGCGGTTTGGGTTAATCCTGATTGAGGAGCCCCTGAGTTGAAATGTCAGCAATATGAGACTAAAACAAAAATAATTACATCCAGGGTTAATGAACACAACTGCCTGAGGCACAGGGAACTAGAGAGGACAGGGAGGGGGAGCAGGAGAGAGAGAGAAGGTAAAAAAAAAAAAAAGAATGAGAATTAAAGTACTCTAAAGAATAAGTTGAAGGGGCAATTTGCCCTCATTTCTCAAACAGAAAGGGTCAAAATCATAGACGCATATTTCTCTTTATCCGCGTAGCTAAACCACTAAGTCCCTTTGGTAGAATAATAAATTGAAAGTGAACAAGCTGGCATTCTGATACAGGGTCATCCATCTGTGCCTTTGTTATGCCCTGGTTACTATTTCTCCTCAGGGCTAATGACGTGTATGGCTAAAGGATGAAACATGAAGTATAGCAACACCATACCTCCCTTTCAACTACTGCCATGCCCCTCAAGTTTATACCATCTCTCTCCAACATGCTTTCATCTTTGCTGTTATGTCTACACCTACTATCTCAGCTGTGCAGGGAGCTGTCCATTACAATAACACTGGTCACCGGTGCTAGGAGGCACCTGCACTTTGCACTGCTGCACTAATGTGTATGTGTCTGTGGGTGTGTACTCGTGTATGTGTGGGTCTAATAAGAAATGACTGTAGGTTGGTAGGTAGGTATTCAAGTGTATATTATATGTCTGTGCATACATATAGTATGCAACCTAAAGAAAATTAAGATAACATTAAATATGGCCAACATTAACCTGAACCAAAGATCTTTTTTGTTGTTGTTTACTAAAACCTTTTTAAGCTAATTCAATTTCTTATGTAAGCTTTTTTGCTGATGTTTTTCTTGTGAATTTCTTTGTTATTTCTGCTGTAGCTGTATTTTACAGTATATTCATTTAACCTTGTAAGTAGGTGTTTGATTGAGGGTGCATTTAAAAAAGACTAGAATAGAATATTTTGGGGCATCTGTGACAATAAGCACAGAATTACCCTCAACACCATCTGCAATCCCAATACAAGATGGTTCAGCTACATACATGATGGTGTTGAGAGTATACAGTATACTGTATATGTATACTGTATGTACTGTGGCCCTATGGCATATTAGTAATACATACCCACTGAACCCCATGTGCATTTGAAATAAATAGATAATAAATAAATGTAACTCAAGTATCAGTTATGAAATGCTTTAATTCTCTGTACAAGGCCAGGTTTATATATCCAGTAAAGTTTGTGTGCATGTGAATACTTCAGGACACTCCACCTCAGTACGTCTCACCCTCTGTGCTCTTAAAGCTGGCTGCCCTGAGCACAGCTGCTGGAGGGGGATGCGTCCAGGCAGAGAGCCCCACAGAAACAACAACAAACCACATCAAAGGAGTTCCACTGGTGGAACATTATTATCAACCTTTATCCTATGAGTCTACGAGTCCTCCCTCCATCCAAGCATCACTCACTGGCATAGTGAGGGAAGGGAAGGGAGAAGAGAGGATGATTTGCTAAATACAAGCTGACCACAAACTGATCCCTTACTCATGTCTTCCTTTTGTTTTTCTGTCTTCTTTTGACTATCCCCCCTTTTATGTTTAACTCTACTTCCTTAACACTGTATACTGTAGATGCTCACCCAACTACAGTCAGACACAGAGACAGCCATCACAACCCTTTCAATCACTAATCTATCCATCAGGTCGTCCAAGTCGCATTACAACTTCTCTGGGCTGGGTGCAACCAGTCATCTCTTTCAGCTCCAGAGGAGCTGAGTAATAAAGACCAGAGAACAGGCTAAAATGAATGGATCTCTTATTCCGAGCCCAAGGGATGGTCAACAAGGGTCCGCAGTGCATTACCTAACTTTAAAGGATTGTGTTCAGCTCGTGTTTTGGTTGCTGTGAGGTCAGGACCCTGAAACAATGTTGGATCAGACGGGAGATAGTGTTGCAAAATAGTGAGTTCTGCCGCAGCAAAGTATCCAAGACATGGACCTGACCCACATGATGTCACATACCTGGCTTAAAGGTTCCCTGAGGAGTTTTAGACCTCTAGTAGCGCCATGAAGCTGTTTTTCGATGAGTGGCTTCACATTTAGTGTATCTTGTGCATGTGCACGAGGACGCACATGCACGCATACGTGACACGATACACACGCTTGTCAATGGTGTCACATTATTCCACTGATCAACAGGGGGTGGTAACAAGCCCCGATACGCTGCAATGTGCAAGCAAAGGCAGCGAAAAAGGAGACTGCTAGCTAGTAAACACGGATGTGCTGGATTAAAAATACTTAACGTTGGCTTTGCAATTGTTTTATGAGGAAGGAAATGCATTCAACCTGTTTGCTCAAGGACACACACAATGCAATTTGATGAGTAACACTGAATGTCACCATAACTTTTGTTTGTTTACAAGAGAACTACACAGGTGCCCTTTAAGCTTCATGACAAAAAGAATGAGGAACAAACATTGACACACACACTCTACAATCATAATTTGCATGTGGATGACAATACATAACACCAGCTCAAGTATTTAAGTCATTTCTGTTTCTTCCTGTCTCCCAGTGAGGACACTCTTGTCGGTGAAAATTATTCACTGTGTATCTTAAAGTCATGTTTCTAGATGTCATTCTAGATTATATGTTTCAGACGTGCTTCAACTTGACAAAACATTCTTTACCAGTAGTCATATTAAACGGCACATCATTTGCCTGCAGCAAGTAACAGCCAGAAGGAAACAAGCTTGGCAGGCACTGACCACATCTACTTCACAAATCTTGTGCGGGAGCAAAAACAAACTTACATACTTCCAAATACACATGCAGTACACAAACACACAGACATTACATATGCGCGCGCACACACACACACACACACACACACACACACACACACACACACACTAAATTGTAGTGTTGTAGTGGAATAAAAATGTGCAGTCAATGCTGTGGATAATGGGCCTGACGTCAGGCGGACCTATAAACTGAGCTCAGGTGTGGGTTTATTTTTCTTGGACCTATCAGATAAGTCATGAAATAAGAGTCTCACTGACAGACTCACGGCTAAACAATAAATCGCTACTCACACTTTCAAAAATGTTAAGTAGAATTGCTGTTCAAATAAACCCTGGCATCTCCTCAGGCACGCAGGCTATCGTGCCATCTGACACATCTCCCAGTCTCACCACTACCACTGGTGTAACACCCACCACTGGAGCCATACAGTGTATGTCAGGGCCGCTGTATCATCAGTCCGCCCCTCTGCAGCAATGCAGGACTGCTGCTGGGGCAGAGAACATCTGGACAGGGCACGAGAGGTGCTCATTCATGGTGAATAAAAAAAACTTTTCTAAGACACATTTAAATGTTTTACTCACTTGCTGTTGAGTCATAACCAATGGACATTATGAGGGTAGGAGTCTGCATTACAAAACTGCCTTTGGGTAAAATGAGCTAAACATTTAAAAAATGCTTCATTACAGTATATTACAGCTGCATACACCCATTTATAATGCAAGGTCTGGCTCTGACATGCTCTTGGGTGGACCTATACTCTAAGTGTATGTAAGTTCCACATACTGTATATCCACAGATAAAAACTGAAATGCAAAAGACGGTCTGTCAGATACTGAGAACATGGCACTTAAAACAGCTGCATTATGACCTGGTAATACAGAGATAAATTAATGTCATCAGCATTGCTTTCAGTGGAGATATTCAGGACCTTCTTTTCCACCTTCCCCCAAAAATGTGGAACTTTTTTTTCTGAGAATCTTCCTCATAAAAATTGACGTGAGTTTACAAAATTAAACTTATCAAATTCTTTTATCTGCTTCAGATAGTTGCCAAATCTTAATTGCACTCACTAGATTGAACACAAACTGTAAACTTCAGCCACCTCTCCACGGCTACTGTTAACTTCTGGCCTTTCAACATTTAGGGATTCACTGATACTGAGGCTATCCTCTGGTCCTGACCTCTCTCTGGCCCTCTCAAGTTTCCTCTCATCCCAACCCACCATAAAGTTAAGGGAGTGTGGACATAATCTGTGGAGCTGCTGGCTCACCCCACGGCGACCTGCCTCAAATGCTTTACTACTTCTGATTACATCTATTGCTGTCAACCACAAAGGAGCTCCCAGGAAAGGTCCTTGGAGCCAAGATACCTCAGAAAAATCTGCTGTGGTTGGGGTACATCCTACATAACACACCATGTATTATGTATAGTAATGCACCATGGTGGTAAAAGGAAGCTGAGCAACAAAGCAATGCTCTCAATTTACCAGTCAGTCTTCATTCTGACCCTCACCCACTGTATGGTCTCATGTCATGAGTCCAAGATACATGCAGCCTAAACAGGGTTCCTCCGCAGGGTGGCTGGCCTCACTCCACAGGACACTGATTTAAGAGTGGCATCAAGACACTATTCCTTCATGTTTTGAAGAGCTAGATGAGGTTGTTTGGGCACCAACAGGGCAGTCTCAGGGCATGCTGGAGGAATTACATGTCTCACCTACCCTGCAGTGCTTAAGTGCTTCTAATATCTTACGGGTGAAAATGGCATAAATCGTGATAAGGCATAAAGACGAAAAGGTCAGAAGGAACAATCTAAGAATTTACCTGACATCAGAAAACATCATTGTTTAAATGAGGTGGAGACTGAGAAAACAGTCTAGAAAGTTCAACCTAAGGACCAGACTTTCATGTCATGTCTGGTTCAGAGTATAATAAAATACTACTGCAAATTTCAAGACACTCACTTTGAACTCTGTACAGTGATCTCAAGTTGTGATAATTTCACAGTCTCATATTTATGGTTTTTGTTTAAAAAAAACAACAACGTGGCTTTGTAAATAAGATAATTTTGAAGGCACGCTATCATAAAAATCAGCCGAAGACCACATCTGATGAAAGAGATACGCTTTAAAATATCGCTTAATGTGGCCATAGTGACAAAATTTATTGGAAAAGAAAAAAAAAACACTTTAAACTTTAATCTCTTAGAAGCAATAAATATTTAATTAAATAAAGTTACACAAAGAATTAGCCATTGTTCACAAGGAACAAATTTATAGAACAAAAGCCACAGTTAAAAAAAATTTAAATCTTATTCCGTCTAATAACTAAGAGACGTACTGGGGGAGGGAGATCTGAATCAGAGTTCATAAAGTTACACCTGAATTTAGAGAGAACTGTTGACAACGCCCGAAAGCCTCGCCCATTTTCGCACATAATTTATCCTTCGGCCCTACATATTTTTCAGTAATTGCTGATATATATCATAAGATTATATGAAATTTCTACTATAAAGCATCTGTATTGTTAACCAAGTGTAGCTAAATGTTGGCAATCTGTAGGGGAGTCATTTCTGTGGATTCCATGTTCTCGTTAAAGCACTTAGTTAAAGCACAGGAACACAATGTGGTAAGATGGTAGTGAGGTATGGAAGGAAATCAGGCAGCTATATTTTATTTTATTTTATATATGTTTTGAAAATAAGTATGACTAATACATTATCAAAACAAAGATCATAAATAACAGTGTACCTATTTAATGAATTGGGCCTATTAAGAATAAAATAACAAACACTGCCAATATTATTACAGATTTTTACTTATCTCTCTCTCTCTCTCTCTCTCTCTTTATCAGCCTATTTGTCCCCATTATTCCTTCATTCTTTCCAGCATGTCAGAAACACAGACACATCTGTGCCCCCCTCACCACCACCAGAGCTGAGGTTTATTTGACTAGAAAACTACCCTCCTCGTGTTTAACATATCTCCAATATTGTCATCACCAAATATTTATTTGTAAAGGAGAGGACCTCTGAATGGCCACATTCCTTCTGCTTTGCAGCAGTTACACAACGTTTTGCACGAGTGCACAAACACGCACACGTGCACACGCACAAACACATGCCCACAGCCAAGGCTAGATGTGTTTATGAGAGAATTTCACACAACCATCTTGCATATTTATAAAGTGTCTGTGTGTACTCGCCTGGGTGAAAGTCGTATTTGCATGATCATGGCTATTTCCTAAAAAAAAAATTCCAACGCTCCTGGCCCTCTCCCCTCCTCTTGTGTAAACTACTGCTGAGCTCCCTCCAGATTATGTGTCTTTATCATTTCCTCAGAGGAAAACTGCTCAATGCCAGTGAAAAATAAAGCATGGCTATACTACATGTCAGAGAGTGATGATATTACTATACAGTGATTAACAGTTCAATTAATTTCTTTCACAATAACAGTGATTTGGTCCACTTGCCTATTATGTATCAGCTCATGCTCGCATCATCAGAACATGATTCATGATTCATGATACTTCTTCTTGTAAGTCACATCATGCACAGAGATATCAACTGAGGCCGTGTCCACAGCCAAACCACAACTGTGTCTGTGTTGCTGCACTAGGAATTAGGGAAACTAGGAATGTATTAATAAGCTGATTCAAAATTACACCCTTAAATCCATGTTTAATTACTTACGTGACAGGAAGTTTATATCAAACTCCTGAACTCTTGACCACCTTAGCAATTTCAGACAGACCTGCATGTGTCATCCAAACGTGGTCCTATTAAATAACTACTAAATAAAACACAAGAGATTACTTGGAGTATCAATCCAATCCAGTCAATCCCAAGATAATTTACTTGATATAGTCATTGTGCCTAGGGGGGTGGTCTACCATCAACTTGACAGTGGGGGGGAACTCAACATAATAAACAGCACACCACAAGGGGGCACTGATGTAACAAGGACCTGGAAAAGGTCAGAGAGGCTTCCTCATTAAGAACTGACAGAGAAGCGAGAACGGAACAGGGAATATGGGGGTGGAGGTTGAAGGGGAGGGGAGTTTAGGTGGAGGAGAGAAGGAGAGAGAGAAAAGATAAGGCAGGAGGAAAAGTGTCAAAGAATGGAAAGGGATAAAGAGGAAGGGGGGAAAAGTTAGGGGAAAAAAGGGGAAAAGTAGAACGAGGGATGTCTGAAAAGAATTTAAGATGGTTATGGCATATATACAACTGTAGAGAGAGCAGGAAATAACACTAAAGATTAAGGCCACTGAGTGTCAAACAAAACCAAGCTGCTTAAATAAGAGGAGTCCATTTAAAGACCACCCAACTAACTCTCACCTGTAAGCTAAAACGTTTAGGATTAATTGGTAAACAGAGTAAAAATTTCAAAAACCTTGACAAATAACAGCGCTTTGACCTTTCCGCTTTTTGAATATAGCATCAACATCCCAGCAAACCAAACCAAACAATAAAATCTTCATTTAGATAGTGTACTAAAAATATTAAAGCCTGTCCTTTGAAACACAGATGTGCACACACACACAAACAAGAGATACTGGCCTCCCAGAGAGCTGTCCCAGTAAAACCGCAGGTCCCAGAGGGAGGCGCCCTGGTGTCTCTGTAGTGACCCATTCCTTAAACAGGCCTGGAGATGTTACTGCTGCAGCAAGCTGCTGGCTCATGAATGCACTGCAGAAGGAGAGGTCTGTACTATTGCTCTCCATACCACAAGTTTGTATGACCTGCTGGACAGCACCACTGCTCAGCAACCACAATGGTCACATCTGTGGTCTATCCCACATTTTGTGTAGGTTTGTTTAGTTTGTTGCCCTCTTATCTCTTTATCTATGTACTTGCTTGCACCATTGTAAGCCTCAACTGTCTAGCTACTACATAAAAGGCAACAAGTACCAGTCCTGAATCTGAATATTTCTGGACACTAATGGAAAATTCCCACTGTTAATGGAAAACTTAAAATCTTATTTCACATTCCACAACAAAGAAATCCTTGTAACTTGCATACACTGCCTGTATGCTTTTCTTTCAAACATTCTGCCCTGGTTCATACCATTTCTGCCACAAACACTGTCCAATTCCCAGTGTCTATGTGTGTGATATTCTGCCAGCCCAGATGTCTAAGCCTTGGTCTGTTTGTCTGCCTTAATACCCCATATTGAACTCCCCAATGCTTTACATGCCTCTCTGCCTCATACTGTTTTTCTCTCTGCCTGCCTGTCTTCATGGCAGCCTGCAAGGGCAAACCACAAAGATGAAGAGCGCAGTGACCAGTGCAACACATGTGGCAAAGCAGAGACACACACTCATATAAAACCAAGTATTACTGTAGTACTTGCTACCAAACCGCAACCAATTCCAACCAAACTCGGCACACACTCACCCCACCCAATGCTGCGTCATCCTTACAAAGCGTGGGCAATAAACAATTCAGTTTAGGACAATCATGCAAACACATGAGAAGCTCAGAGCAATCCTGAGTCAGAGAAGCCAAGGATTTCTGTATTTATTTGTAAAACTCCTTTGAAGAAAACATAAAACAAGTGAACAACTGTACAACAACTGTAACATTACAGCAATTGAAAATTTCATTTCTTAAAAGAAAAAAAGCCAAACCAATCAAATCACTCCTATAGCACTTTAACCTTTCTCTGTATGTCTTCCCCCAATCCTCATACAGTAATTGGGTTTTCTGTAACATTTTTGTGTGCTCACATCAAAAGCTGCTAGTAATTACTCACATGCATTAAAGTGGAGACCACAAACAGCCATGATGCCGCACTCTTTTCAAGTTCCAAATGGTGTTTATTAAGCCTCTGTTTCAAGACCAAATTTTCTGTGTCCATAAAGTGTAGCATTTTAACTCAGTGGCAGCTTGCTGCAGTGGTTTCACATAAGTCACATTTTCTGTGTCCACTGTATTTCACTTAATGTGCAGACTTCTAAATGTAGAATGATTCATAATGGAGCATTTCGCAGGTATGTCACAATTTATTCTGTGTAGCCCCAAAGCAATACTGTCACGGTACTTAAAACAGTTCACTTTTTGTTCAGACTATTACTTATTTTGTTAGAATGTTGACTCAATTGTACATACTGAAATTGAACGTTGAAGTGGTGTATTATATATACGCATTATATTAAAAGGGGTTATAATATTATTATATATTTGGTAATTTATTCAAATACATGAGAACACCTTACAATATATAATAGAGGTGAGCCAGTGTGAAGCTGTGATCCATTATCAAGAGTGTCAACCAGCCAATGGAGTGAGACCATCTAACCACTGTCTGTCTGTCTGACACCGTCTCCAGCACCCTGCTGCTCTATGCTGTTCTTTCCCTCCCTTGGCACAGGTGACCCCATGTTCACACCTGGGATAAGGGCAGGAGTTTCAACAATGTCTCTAAAATGTCCCTCTACATCCCTGATCCCCCGGTAGCTCTCTGACAGGCTGCTCTGCGCCCACACGCTCACCCTACCACCTACTGTGTGGGTACCAGCTGAGTGGATCTGTTGGATGTCATGATAAGGCATCTTCCTTTCAACAAAGTCTGCTCAGCTCAGATCCCTGGATTACACTAGATTATGCTGGATTTAGGCAGACAGAACAGATCATGGTAACCCTTGATTCTAAAATAATAGATCAATACACGTGTTGATCATATAAACATAATTTATGATTCTAAATCTACAGATAAGCCCCTTTGCTGAATTGCGAAGAGGGTGTGCCTCTGGCTCCGGGCTCTGTGGCCTCTCTAGCTTCCCTGAGGCAACAGAGGAAGCTCCTGTGAAGGTTTCTGATAGCAGAGAAGGACTGGTGGCTGATAAGAGAGGTGTGAACAGCAGTGTAAGCTTGTCACTGCAGGGGGCTAGAATGACAGACCATCAGAGGTTAGAGGGTTACAAGGATAGAGGACTGGACGTCACAGAACTAGGGAGTGTTAGATCTAGCTGTCATCACCAATATCTTTCTTACATATGGGAATATGGCTACTTATGTGCATGTACATACTCATCAGCATATATGTTTCTTTTTATTACTGTATTTTTTTTTTAACTCCATCAACTACTCATCTGGAAATTATAAAGCACTGTGGACCCCTGTTATTTATTTGACTGCTGAGAGCTGTTGTGTCATGTTCTCTTTTTTCTTTCGCTAAACATAAACTGTTAAAATCTTCAAAAATAAAGTATCAAAAAACAAACATCTTTCTAGGTTAGTTTTGGGATTTATGACTAAGAGCCATGGCTATGATTTCTATCAGTATTAGATATTTGGCCCTAGCTGGATTGACTTAATATTAAAATGGACACAATGTATTGTTTGAATATTTGGAAGTTCACTGCTCTGAAAGAAATCAATTCAATGATTTGTGAAGCAGAAATAATTTACCGTGTCTTAATACCTAGATGAAACTTTTTTGCTGACATAGGTGTGGTAGGTAAAGTAAGGTGATTAAGTGTGTAAGCATAACTACATGGAGGGTCAATAAGGCTCTATGAAGCTAAGGTTGAAGGTTAGTTTTGGGGGTGGACTATGGGTGTGGGCCACAGGATGTTTGACAGGGGTTTAATTCTAAGATTACTATTTTAATTTCCTGTTATTAATATTTAAATTGAAATAAATATTTGACCGGATCTGGCCTATCTTGGAATATACTGTGCTGATGTGAGTTGTTTGGGCCTAGGTCCACACCATTAGAAGTATTGCTAGGACTTGATGCAGCACTTGATGCATGCAACTCTACAGTTGTATTGAGTCATAAATCCACCATGTGACTTGGTGATAAGGACCCTTTGCTGAGCCTCCCCCCGTCTGCTTCTTATCACACTGTCGCACTACCCGTCCCCCCCACCACCCCACCTTACACCCCCCTATACATTGTGGAAAAGCACGACGGTATGACCTTTGACACCTTAATCAACAGGCATTAAAGAGCCTCTTAAACAAAACTGACGGACTGGGCAGATTGGACTGACAGGGCGACTGACTGACTGGCCCAGAGGCTAAGAGGGATCCAGAAGCAGCGGCGCTGAAATGCCGTCGCCAACACACTGGAGGTGGCAGAGGTGGTGGGAGAGTGCTGGCCATCACAGGGCTTACAGATTAGCCTGGCTTATTAGTTCAGTATAGGGACCTTCCACCCTCTCAGGATTGTCACACGTCGCTTTGCTGCCTTGCTCGTTTAGGCCCTGTCTCATACAGGCAGAGTGCCTGTCTGTCAGACACAGATGGAGGTGAAAGGGTGAGAGTGATTCAATGATCCTGTAATGTTGGAGAACTTAACAAGAGCCGCCAAGCTCAGCAACAACAAGGCACACAAACCCGCACACCCACTTGCGTCACAAAATACACAGACACACATGCGCCAAAGTACAATGGTTTTGTGCAAACTGTTCTGCTCCAAGATTTTCACCACAACAAAACTCAGCATTAGCACATGTCTACATAGATAAAAGACTTTTCCTTTTGAATTTTAATGATTTGTAACAAGCGGCAAAGTGACGGCATTTGAAAAATATGCAAAGTGCAGCAAGAGGACAATGGTGTAGTCACAAAACATGGCGATTAATCAGAGAGAAAATGAGAATTAGATCAATGTGTTGATATAGCTAGGATAAAGGAGCAAAAGCCTATAACTTATACTTAAAGAGGGTAATATTTCTAACTTATGCTCCAGTGTAACAGTGACCAGAGTTGGGGTCAACAAACGGTTAGACCACCAAATGGATTTCCAACAAATCCACTAGAGGTGGTGTTTCCCTTAAAATCTTCAAACTGTATCGTGGACAAAAATATTTGTTGGTATAAAACAACGTATGAACAGATAAAACACAACACGACAACACACCAAGTTGTGTCACAACAAGCTTCACACAGTTTTTAATTTAGTCAATAATTGTTTGTGGGGGAAAAAAAAAAACTCAATCACATTCTATCATAACACAAGGTGTTAAGGGCCAGAACCCAGGAACGGCTTCTCAAGTTATCGGCGATGATGTTTAGAAAGGATAAGGACTTACAGCATGGTCAACTCATTGTGGATTACATAATGGCTTATATTTCACAAAAGTGAACAAAAATTAGGATTTGATTGATCATAAATATTGATTTAGAATTTGTGTCTATGTTGTTTATTATCCACATCTATTATCCATATCTCATAGATGTTATTTACAGAGTAAGCGCACAGTCAGATCCAATTTTCTGTGTGAGGTAACAGGCCCCTGTGTATTCTGGCCTACTGCATGCAGAGCACCACACATGTAGACAAGTCATCTATCTCCCTGTGTGGAGAAGCAGACTGGATTTAGTGTCTGCACCTGGCCAGAGATCCTCTGCCTGTCCAAAAAAACAGGCCTCACAGTGACACTTTAAAACAGAGCAGACTCATTCAGCAGTCAATCAGCAGTCTTCGCTTCCTCCCCTTCATGCTATCTGTCACAACCCCTCCCCTTCATTGCTTGAACACACTCATCCATTATCATTCTAATTCTCTTCATTGTTACATATGATTAATGCTGTGTCAACATCTCATGATACTGTGGATTCATGAGATGAGATTTCCACAAGTCTCAATGCTGACGAAAGACTTTCCTAAACTGAAACATCGTAAATGAAGATTAAATCTTTCATTTCATAAAAATGATACATGTGAAAGATCTGGTACAAGCAAGTCAATGATCAAATCATTTTTATTAGATCACAGATACCACATCCACATTCAGATAACATGCGCTACCCTGTGATGCTTACATAGTAGTTGGAGATTCCCTGCAAAATACCAGTGGATTCGTGCGATGCTTCCCAATCATCCTCAGTGTCCTCGATGGCAAAAAAGCACATAGACTCACACAAACACATTCCACCCCCCCCAAAACCTCCTCTTTGGGACGGGCTTGATGCCGTAATGACCCTTAACTACTTCCGTGCTGCGAGGGGTTGACAGAGGCTGAAGTTGAGGCTTCATCCTGCGGCTGTGTGTGTTTTGTGAGTCATGTATGCATGTTAGTGGGGTAAAAGCGTCTCGTATGTATTGGTGTGTGTATAATATATGTGTGTCTAAGCTTAATCTCTACTCATTCTCTAGCAAGACATAGTAGGCTGCATGGTCTGAAAGCCTTTAACCCATACAAACAGGAGCCTCTGGCTGCTACTGACCAACGGGAGCACAGCAGAAACTCTTACCATCTGTAGCAGTTTAACATACAGTTCAACACATGGGTACAAAATACCTACACACTTCCCATTCATCATGCATACACACAGTGAGACATCAGCAGGGAGCTTTAAGTGCACCCCACTGCTTTCATCTCGCCTTCAATCAGATAAATTAGCTGCCTGCTGGTTACCGGCGAGTGTTCCTTCTGATTCAGGGGGTTTTATGCCTTTTTCTCCCCCCAGCAGGACAGAAAGTGCTGGAAACTGTATCGGGACATCTTGATACCAGAACAGCTCCTGCTCAGCCCATACTTCCCATCAGTCTAAAATACATCCACACAGACAAATATGATATCCAAACACTTGCACCCGTTTCGACACATACCTAAAACCACTCGGTGTGCACACACATTCATACTGTATGAGACCTATGTCGGAGGCCTTGACTCCCTGTCCTTAATGGTGCTGTCAACCACAGAGCTGACAGGAGGCTCTGAGGTCCGAAGCCCCGGAGCAAAATCTGCACCTTGGCTGTGAAACTAAGCCTCACAGAAGCAAGGATGTAGCCCCTAGGCTGGGTGTCAAACCTCCATCCCAGTCCAGACAGTTTGCGCAGTCTGAAAGCTGATTAAGCTAATACACGCTGTGGGTACAGACACACATTAGCCACAGCTTTCAAAATAGCAGATCATATTTCGTGGTAAAATGTTTTCCTTATTAATTTTGGTAATGAGCGTGTTGCCAGGTCAGTCTGTCTCCAGCTCCATCTCCTTCCCTCACTCTCTCTCTCTCTCTCTGATCTCAGAGATCTAGATGTCAAAAAGTGTGTTTATGAGTCATGACATAATGACAACCTTTTGGTTTTGGGCAGAGCTCTTTTTTGGCACTATTATTTCTCTTCCTGTGAAAATAAAAGAAATCCCAGAGAAGCAAAGGGTGTCAGTAACCCCAGAATGCTGATTCTGCCGATAAGGCCAGTGTGACTGATAATTTGAAACATAGGTTAGAGTGAAGGCAGGAGGTTAGGGAAAGGTAAACAGAGGTGCAGAAGTTACAAATAAGCAAGCTTCATTTTGTGTAAAATTGACTGTCATCAGCGAACAAGTTAGGAAAATGAGGTTATGACTGCACTTGTTTGGACCTCTCTCATCTCTAAACAGTATGATGTGAGAGGGAGAGAAAAAAAGAGGGTTTATAAAAACAAGAGAAAAAGAGGCACAGAGAACAAAAACAGGGGTGCTCAGAGACAAGAGAATGACAAGTGGCCATAAAAGTTTAGTTGAGTTGAAGATGACCAGTCACAAGGCCTTCAGAAACACTCAGGCTCAGGTTACCAGGAGAGGCTGAAAGGGCCAAGGGAGCAGGATGCTCTCCTCACCCAAGACACCATAACTCTCTCTGGGCCAGAGCCTCTGTCACTAGAGCCTGCCCTGGATGGAACTCCCAATCACCTTCCAAATCTGTTCCCATCGACAGCTTCCATTAACATTCCTGCCCAACCTGGCAAGAGAGTGAATGAAGGTTAAGTGGGGTGAGAGGCTGGGGGGGTAAGAGGCAGGGGCCAGGATCAGTTTTAAGGTTCGAGGGGGAAGAAGAGCATAGGGGTGGAGGGTGGGGATGACCCAAGTAAACAACAGATAGAGTGATGGAGAGGAGGGGGGCTGCAGAGCAAGGAAGGCCAGCACAGGGATCTGGACCTGGTCTGTACACTGCACTACACTAAGTGCAGAAGTACACACTAAATCACTGACAAATAACACCACTTACAGGTCTGAACTGCTGTTGCTAAGATCTTAGGTCTGTTTAGAGAGAGAGAGAGAGAGAGAGAGAGAGAGAGAGAGAGAGAGAGAGAGAGANTGTGTGTGTGTGTGTGTGTGTGTGTGTGTGTGTGTGTGTGTGTTAATTCTGTGTTATCCAAGTGCTTTGGAGAGTGGTTAAATTTAGAATCTAAAAAGCCTCATTATTTATTAAATATGTTTTTTCCATTAATATCTACAATATGATTTTTGTTGTTGTTGTTGACAAAAAAGGTTTCTGCCTTAAGAATCCATACAAACCAGAAAGAAAAATAAGAGGAGTAGTGGTTCTTGAACAGATTCAGATTCATCAGGGCCTGACTCCTGCCGTCCCAGGTCAGCAGTGGACAGCAGAGTGGGTAGGTTGAAATAAACCAGGCTACTGAGCACTCACTCCCTCTAGCATTATTGATCAGAGCAGAGCTAAATCACCTCAGTCAGCCTGCGACACCAAGCTTAGCACAGTGTGGAAGTAAACATTAAAATAAATAAATCTATCAATTGATAGATCTCTAGACATTGTTTCTCTTAAACTGCTCACTGCCTTTCTGTCCAAGGTCATCACGCCTACTTGTCTGTGCATGTAACCTTCACATAAACAAAGTATATGATAAACGTTAACTGCACGGTGAGACTAGTTTTTGGATATGTGACTTCCTGTGAAACCTCAATGCATACATCAGTAAATGTAAATGTGTGAATAGTTTACAGAGGTATAATATGCATGCCTGGACACAATTCTCTATATCCATATATGAGAACAGCTAGCAACACACACATGCATATATACTCGAAATCTGTTAATAAAGACATTGTGTCTTTATTTATTATTATTTTCTGTATAAATCTATTACTCATTTTTACAAACTTCAAGTTTGCTTCTATTGTGGTACTGTTTTTGATATGATTGATCTTAATGATTTTTGTGACATGAATCTGGCACCATACAATGTTACAGCCAACTGCTGCAGAGTGACGTTCAAAGACAAAAAGGGAAAAAGTGTCACAGTGGGAGCCATATGTAGAAAGATTAATATACAGTATAGCATTTATCTTAAAAAAGTACCTTTGCATGTAAACTAACCAAGCAAAAGGTTTAGGGCAATTGAAATCCATTTGAGATATTTTTCTTACTCATGAGCAATCAGTTGTTTAAGAAATGGACCTGCTGATGTAATGCAGAAACTAAAGGCAAACATTTTTTTAAACTACATTGTGGGAAATTCAAATAAGAATTACAACATCTTGCTTGCCAAATATAGAGAGCTTAGAATGTGACGTCCATCAAGAAATTTAAGTAAAAGTCAAATACATAAAAGGAAAAATATAGGAATTTTTAGAAAAAATATTAAATTATGTTAGTCATTTCAAACTTGGACATTTGAAAATACACAGAGATTTCCTACTCTACATCCTCCGATAAATCCCACAAATATATTTTGATTTAGGTTTTTGGGAAACACTTGGATGTGACATCGTATTGGCATCGTTTTCAATCATCCTCAGACTCTGCATGAGTATATGCGCATGTATGAGTGTGTGTGTGTGTGTGTGTGTGTGTGTGTGTGTAATGATTTTAAACACCTCTATCTTGATTCAAACCTGAAACCTGTGATTGGGAAGTTATTATCATTTTATTCATGTGTGCATTAATACAGAGGCTGAAGATGCTCTCCACATTCTGATGTCGAACTTCATCACTGGACAAATATATTCTTTATGCGTTAGCTGGTCAGTCGATGATATTTTTAAGCACCATATGTTGAAAAACAAGCACCAACACATGGTCTTGTCATCTTTGCTGTTGTTTGAACGTGCAGAAAGTTACAGATCGCAGCTTTAAATCAGTTTAATGTCCGCTGCCAATCATTCTACTGTAGTGAGCTGGTTAAACCTGCATATACTTAGTCATCTCAGCATAACTCTTGGTTCTTTTATGAGAAATGACGCCAAAGATGTTCCTGTGTGGTCTTGGGGGGCCTCTGAAGACAAATGAGAGCTCTGCATACAAAACAAGAAGAATTACAGAATTCTAAGCAGGGGGAACTGCTTCCATATTTAGAGGATAAATACGTGACGATGGAGTAAAGACTCTGAGAAGCCATTCTTCAGTCCGTCTGTCACTGGGACAAATCACAGTGGTTTTGGATGCTAAAAAGAAAGACAATTTGAACAACAGAGGGCCAGGGCATGCGGCAAACAAAACCTTGCATGATCTATTTTTTGTCTTTCTCTTCTCTTTCCCTCTAAGAAACAGATGATGCTAAACTGTGCTCTTTGCTGGCTCCAACAGTGTTTCTGAACACGAGCCAACCCTGAAAAAGAGCCAAAGACCTTGTAATTGGTATTATTGAGAGTCTTCTGTGTGTGTGAATGAATGTGTGTAAGAATAAGCCAGTTATATGGGAGAATTCAACATTAGTGTGGGTTGTGTCACATTCCATTCTTGACTGAGCCTCATTGAACCCCCTCCCCCCTTGGGTCTGGTTCCTACCGGCTGATTCTGTTAATTGCTTTGCCTTTTTTATTCTGTGAGAATTGTGAGAAATCTCTCTCACCGCCACCGCCATCCCGCCCAAACTTACACCACAACCCCATAACCACCATTACCTTAATTAGCTTAATTAATTACGTCTTAACACAGTACTCCAGAAATAATCCCCACATCAGCATCAAAAGAAAAGAGTATAAGCTTCCCTTCTCACCCCTACATCGCATTTCAATTCTTCTTTCCCCTCAACCCCTTTTTCATCTTTTCATCCTCACCACTGCTGCTTTATGTGGGACTGTACTTAGCCCACTAACTTTTAATATTTCCCTTTTTTTCTTTTGAAGAGCTAGTGCTGCTGCAGTTCTGTGTGGTAAGGCTTTGCCCACTGTGTGCACACAGACTGAATTGGGCAACAGTGCAGCCTGGGAAAATGTGTGAGGAGCACAGAACAGACGGGGAGCGGAGGTGGAGGAGTGTAGGGGGAATGGGAGAAGGGATGAGGGAAGGGCATGGTACGAGGGAGGAGGCGCGCCGCAGCAGCTGAGCTGTGAAGAAGCTAATGGACTCTCATCCCCTTCCCACGCCCACCGCGTGTTTTCTGATGGGCACTCAAGCGGCGAGACACATATTGGTTTGGCTACCGGCACAGAACTCCAGCCAGCTTGCTTCAATACTGCTTTGCTAGGCCGATTCGGCATCTGTCTGAACTCTGGTTAGCCTGTATGTGACTTTAGGACTGGCAGAGTATGAATCAGTAACCAACCTCTAATAATGTGAGGAGGGGGTGGTTGATCTCACTCATAGTTGGAACAGCAATAATGAGAGATGAAAGACAGAAGCATGGCTCACAGACAGACAGTGACACTGATAAACTAAGTGGCGTGATGAACAGGGAGCCACCACAAATTAATGTTGGTCTCTGTCAGCAAAGATGGGAAGGCATGAGAAAGGGAAATTCTCTGTCACAGGGCAACTGCTAAACCACAGACTGTCGCATCAGCACATCTGTACAGTTTATTATGGAGCATCAAAAGAGAAGGTATTAAAAACATCATCAGTAACATAAAGAGTGAAAGAGGTTTCTAAACACTCTTTCATCAAATAATGTTATTTCAAGCCAATCAAAACCAAGACAAATACTTTACCAGCTAAAATAATTGTAATGTTACATATACAACAGACAGCAGAAAAGCACATAAAGTATATTCTGATGGTTTGAAACTTGTCAGCGCAGCACAAAACACAGTATGTACCAGTACAACTAAATCCAACTAAACTAATTCAAATGCGCATAAGACAGTGTTCTGGCCCTCCGCAGTCAGTCTGGACATTATCCCCTCTCATTTGTGAGAATAAAACCCCAAGCCCCTGATTAGGTGATCCGGGGAAGCCAATTGTTTTGATTGTGCTGTGTGATGTTTGATCCGACTGTGTGGAATGTGGCGACCTTTGATCCAGTGACAACATTCAATTAGATAAGGTTAACTAAATTGACCTCCTCCACCCCTGCCGCTCAGCCCAGAACTGGATAAAGTGTAAACAGCTTGTATGCTACACAGTGAACCAGGGATTACCGCTGTCCACTTCAGCAAACAGCCAGCATGCCCTCTCCCATTCACAGCACATACACAACATGCTCTATGTGTTTTCTGCTTTAAAACTAGAGAAAATGATGATGAATGAAGAATCTTAAAGGGTACAGCTGGTAAAGTACTTTGAGTTTGGGGAAAGCGTGCTATTTCTCTCTCTCTCCCCCTCTCTCTCTCTAAAGAGCTTAACTTGTAATTACTCATTGTAATAACTCTGCAGTCACATGGGAATTTGAAATGATGGGAGTGTATAGAACTAGAGGGGGGGGTTTAGTGGACTTGTGTTAGGCTCTTCACTGAATGTCTCACTGACAAACATTAAAAATGAATTGCACCTTAGTGGGAAATGAATCAGGGTGCCCTGGGAATTATATTACGCCCAGTAGCTGACAAGCTAGATCACTATTTTCCAGCTGCTGAGTAACCAAGGGCAAGCATCTCCCCCACCCCCACAAAGAGGAAAACGAGAAAATGCAGGGAAAGCTGTAGAATAAAATTACTTCAGGTGTTGTCTCAGTTTGAATAGAACATAAAAAAATCAACATTAAATGAGATGCAACTCGTGTGTGCAGCTTTTCTGTTGGTCTTCCAGCTGCACTAAGACTTTTTCACCAGTGAAAACAGATTTCTTGAAATGTTTTCAAAATTGGATACAAGGAAAGCTAAGATGGTGGACACTTGTCCTGCTCACTTGCCTTATATTTGAGATTTATTTCAATGTGGATAGCAAACTTTTAACTAAAAACATGAATAAAAACGTTAAACCGGATGCTAAACTTTTGACACCTACATGACATCTTAAAACGTAATGCATTAGTGCTGGGAATAAAGTTCACACCAAATGTGATAAAAGAGGCCCTCTTACAGCCATTAAAAGCAGTCATTAGGTCTTTATAGAGATCATCTTAATGAAACTGATGAGCTAATATCGTCTCCACTTTCACACGGTGAAAAAGGCTAATTACTTCTCTCTTTCCCTCTGACCCTGACCTTCCTAGACGACAACTTTTAGAAGTGCAACAGTAGTGACCCAGAATGACCTCTCTTCACACTCAAAGGCTAAATCTTCATCTCCATCTGACTCACTTACACACCACCATTATGCCTTACACTGACAGCTAACACCAGAAAAGCTGTAAGTTGACCACTGTGTTCCCCTAAGCTGGAGTTAGTCCTGGGTTTCTGCAGCTTTAGCCCTGTCGTAGATGGAGCACTGCTAAACATCCCTGCTTTATTACCACCACCTGTTAATATGCTATAAATTTTTTTTTTTTTCATTGATTAATGCTTACGTTACTTGTTCTGGTGTTGCTCTTGTAATGTTGGCTGTGTTATGTTTGACACTCCCTGACTTCCCAATTTGCTATTTATATTCCATTTTCTGTTTGGTGTATTCTGTTACTTTACTGTTGCTATGACCAACTTCCCCACAGGGATCATTAAAGTGTCATTTGCTCTCATCTATTCTCGAGTCTAAGCACGAACCCAATCCTCTGTCCATTTTGAATCTGCAACTGATATAAACTGAATAATTCTCAGGAGGGATGTTAAATAGCCAATGCCAAATGGCCGCATGGGAGCTGTGATATCATGTAAGAGTGGAGGCTAGCCTGAACAGCAGCTTTAGCCCCAGTCACACTCCAACCCAACCCCATCTCCAGCCTCAGCCCTTATCCCCTTGTACCCAATCTCTGCCCCCTGCCCCTCAGCCTCACACTCCAGTCAGGATTTAAGCACTGTGAGAGTGGCCTAAGTAGCCCAACACTTCACAGATGAACAGCTCCAGTAATGGGCCATGATTGACCTCAATAGCCAGCTCTGAGTGGGTTCCCTCGGGTCTAATCTCCACATTACCTGCTCTGCTTCACACACACTGACTGACGAGACATGATGAGAGCGGCTGCCTTGAAGATTAAACAGATTGTTGAGGAAGTTACAGCGTGCTTAAACAAATAAATAAATGGAACAACCTCTTGTGGTCTAGTTTCATGCACCTGAATTAAATGTAAGATTGAGTGTGGACGCATTTTATAATATACATATATATACTTTAAGACACCCTCTTAAGTAGGTATTTGTCTCTCAGATGAAGTTTTGGTCAGGTCCCAACAGCTACAAAGCTGGTCACATTATTTACAAGATTAGCTAAAGAACTTGCCTCTTGCGTTTTCTCACAAGAACGTATAATAAATGTATTTATAGTACCATTTTGTCTACTGTAGGTCTATCAGCCAGAGAAAGTTCAGGCCAGCAGCTTAAAGCCATCAAGCTGCTGCCTGAGACAAAGCCAGACTGTTGATTTAACACTCAATAGAGTGAGTGAACACATGCAAAGGAGGGAAAAAGAGCATGATAGATGGACATATGAAAGTACTGCAGGCCTTTGAAAGACTGTAATGGAGGAGGATACCAAGGGAGATCCCAAAATTCACACCCCATCTACGGTGTCAGTGCGACCCATTCAAAGGCTACGGTTTCAGAGGAGGCAAAGAGAGCGTGTGTGTTTCTATGTGTATGCATGCGCTACTCAGTGAGTGTAGTGCGTGTGTGTGTGTGTGTGTGTGTGTGTGTTTGTATGAAATGGTCAGATCAAAGTCAGGTGGCGCTTCATTCCCACCTGCTCTCATTAGTCTTTGGGGGTAAAGGCCTGGAATACTGTGAGATCCCACCTGTTTCTGACTGCTGAGGACAGGTCTCTTAGGACACACACACACACACACACACACACACACACACACACACACACACACACTGTGCAGGACTGTATGGATGTGTCACCATATAAACAAGTACAGTAAAGATGCATAAATATATATATATTTATATATAGAATTCTATATATTCAATTTTCTATGTATAATTCTATAGATAGATAGAGAATCTATATGTAGTAAGTCAAGCAAATGTTTCTACTATCTAAAATATTATATGATATTTATAATATATAATAACTATAATAAGACTTCCATGAATATGTGTTAGCATTAACACTCTAACTACTAATGGGAACATATATTATTGTCCTATAATATCTGTATATTAACTATGTTACAGTGTAAACAGTGTAGTACAACTCTGTACAAACACTCCAACTCTGAAACATTTTCTTCCCTCCATCTGTCTAATATGAAAACAGTAATTGAGGAGAAAACAGCTTTAATATCTATTAGGGAACTAAATATGTTTAGTATTACAGCGCCCGGGGAATTCTCCAAGGATTAATTCCATGTAGCTTTCATAATTCCCTCCAATATGTTTAAATTAAGATTAAAGATCACTTTGTTCCCCTATTCCCACAGCTCCCATGGAATGGTAAAGAGATCAAAACTGGAGGGCTTTATAGGGAACATCTTTAACATTTGCTCTGCTCTCAGTGTGCTTGATTAAATGTAACATTTTGAGATCCCAGAGTTCTGAGAAAAGCATAAATCATTGTCTCACAGCTGCTGGCGTGCCTGGGGAAAACACATGCTATCCCTCACTCTCTCTCTCTTTTTGTCCTTTCTATGATCATAAAGCCCACCCGACCCGTTGGTCCCTCCTCCTCCTCTGGTGCAAGTCAGGGTGGTGGAGGGTGGGGGGGAACACCTGCAGGCTGCCGCTCGCCCTGAAGTTCAGCATAAACCCCAGCTCCTCACACGCCCTCTAGCCCTCTACTCCCTCACACTGGCCCCGTCCAAGGCCCCCTTAGTCTTTCCCATCCATCAGCAGTGACAGGCCCAAGACCAAGCCAAGGAGGATAGTCAGCCAGCCAGCCACTGTCCGGGGATCAAAATGATAAGCTGCCTCTAGAGTAGCACTGATAATTTACACTCAGTATAGTACTAAAGGTCACTCTGAATGACATGGCCAAGGATTTCTGGTCCGAGTGATCCTGAAGGCACTGCTCTACTCTGATTAAATTCACAAATAATTTATAGATCTAATACCAGTCAAGGAATACAGGCACCAGTCCCAGTGTGTGCTAGTGAAGGATGACATGTCCCTGGCTCCCAGCTGGGCTCATGTGGAAGACTAACCTATGCCCTTCTGATCCAGACTGCCAACCTGGACTGCTGCCTGCTTTGACTTAAAAGCAACTACCTCACCCCCTGAGCTCCACAAGTCTGACTCCTCCTATAGCTGCCTCACTTTCTTCTATTTTTGGCTCAATCCCTCACTTTGTTTTTTCATTTTACTTAATAATGGCATTGATTTCTCGTTATTCATTGTGTGTCATAACAGAGCACACGCATGAATCAAGTTTGGTTCTTGTAAAAAGAGAGAAAATGAAAAAGAAAAACGGGAGAATACTTGGCTATAGTGTTACTCTGCCACTGCCAAAAAATCTTATCGCTGTTGAGTCCATCTGGAACAACTGCTCAATTAGGAGAAATCATCTGGGACTGTCACGTTGTAATGCAAAGGGTTAAAGGCAAGATATGAAATTACTATATGCCTTTGGATCCATAAAAGAGGACATTTCAAAGCTGAGCTGCTTAGTTCTTCTGCGTTAAAACCCACGCCTTTAATTGTTTTTAATTTATTAGAATGTTCCAACCTCAACTCTGTTAAATGGAAACACATTAGTCTGGATCAGCAGGAGTTCTACAAGTGTATAGGGACTCCCTCCAACCGCCACCCCTAGCCACCCAACCCAATGTCTTCATTTTCTAAGTAAATTGGAATTTCGCTTTAATTCACTGGTAAACAATTAGACAGAAAACAGATGTCACTGGCCATATTTAAAAGAACTTATCTCCTTGGTGAATTAACTTTGCATGAAAGAGCGAGAGAGATAGAGAGAAGACTAAAACATGTGTCAATGTTGCCTTTAAAATGCCAGACTATGCATTCAATTATTTAAACTACCGTTACTTCAGTTAAGGGAAAATTCCCCAATGTGCTTTGAGGTTTGTTCTAAAAATATTTCAGGCAGACAACTGTGTTGTAGAAAGAGGCCGAGACAAAAGTTCTCTACACTTAGGCGGAGACTTGTGTGATTGGCCATCAGTATAGGATTTTGCTGTCCATTACGCCAAATATATTGTATCAGAAGTGACCTCAGAGATATGGACCGTTCTGAGCTCTAAAAAAGGGAAAACGTAAGACATGGAGGAAATGGCTTCTGGGATGAATTAAAGGATCCATAAGAACAGTGCTGGCAATTTCCAGAGCCTGTCACGTCCTCTAAGAAATGAGACAACACAGAGATCACACATACATGACCAGTGGGGAGACACTGAAGGCAAGGCTTCTCTCAACTTATAATCAACTGCATTCAATCGCATACAATAAAACATAAAAATAAGGCATAGGTATGTGAAAGTACTATGGCGTGTGAGTATATATGTAATTTCAAACACTTCAGTGACTACATGCTGGTAGCTTGATGTCGATTACCAATAAGCCCC
>NTHP01000020.1:128732-138877 GCA_003416845.1 Oplegnathus fasciatus
CCCCCTCTTCCTTAAATAAATATTATGCTTTGAGAATTGGGCAGACAGATCCCACAGCAACTGCTGTGCTTTGCGTTGCATCCCTACAAAAACCAGAAGCAACTAATCAAATGTAAAATAGAATATAAAAGTTGATTGTGGCCCATTATATCTTAATGTTTTCAGTATGTCTATGGTGTAAGGAGTTAGCTTTTCTCTTACGCCACTACCCAAGTCTTACGCTCGATGTATAATGATCACGCTTTAAGAATTTGCTAAATGGAATCAACAGAGCCACATGGGACGAATAAAATGTGTTTGATGCCAAGGCCAAGTGCTCCGACAATTCAGAAATGTCATGATCACAAAATGTTGAGCCTCTGAGTCGGTCCTATGGGAGCAAAGGGTGCAGCCCATTTAGAGTGGTGCTACTCCACCTTTCATCTCTGGCTGAATGAGGCGTCGCATCCATCATTCCATTAACACTGCTCTAACAGGCTCCCAGTCACCCTCTGGATGACAGCGGGGACATGGGACATGTGGACTGACCAAAGGCTTTGATGTAAGCCTGACCACCATACAAAACACAGACCTATAAGTAGACACCCAAAAATGCCTGGGCGCACACACACTAACTTTGCAAGCTCTTCCTTCAGCAGCACGTTTGACACAACACACACGCAGAGAGAGAGAGAGAAATGTTCCAGTCTGGTGAAACTGTTACTGTCAAGCTACGCTGCTGTCTCCAGCTATGACTGTATTGACAGGTATATAGCAGATAAAAGAAAGATTTCTGGCAGAAATGCGTGTGTGTGTGTGTGTGTGTGTGTGTGTGTGTGTGTGTGTGTTAGCTGTTCTGCAATGCTTTGTGTTCAAAATAGAAGTGACAATACAAACAAGTTACCGTTGCTTACAAAGTTTGTTCCTTTGTACCTACCACCAGCCAATGAGAAATCAATCTCTTGTCAGGCATCTAAGAAACAAAGGAACAGACATGTATGCGTGTAGAATGGAAAGAGGGAGCGACAGAAAGTATGAGTATTCTCGATGTGAGAAAAACCAAAAAGGTTGAGAGACAAAAAAGACATGGAGACAGAGTGAGAAAGAAAGCAAGCAAGAAACAAAGAACATTAAACACAGAAGTAGGGAAAAAAAGAAAAGAGTATTGAGACAGTGATGAGAAGGAGTGCAGGCCTGCATTGCTCCACATCTGCTGGAGATATATCCAGTGCTTCTGGGAGTCAGCCCCCCACCTCCCTTTCACCTTCATCTTCTTTCTCTCCCCCCCTCTTTTCGCTTCCTTTTGGTCTTCTGGTTTGTGTTCAGATCAGGTTTTAATATTCAAAAATATGTACTGTCTTTATGAACCATTGCTTTGTTGAAATAATATGCTCTCTAAATCAAAGTAATAGTCTGAGGCTGTGCACTAAATAGAATTTACCAGAGTTCCTAAAAATATCTATCTATGTCGGTGAGGCTGTAAAGGGTGGAACAAACCTTTGTTAGAAATACAACGTTGCTTTTAAAATCTACTCCTATGTCATTGCAACTTTCAGGAAATTTATTCAGCGACTGTCCTCACATTTATCAAACCATGAGATGCCCATGAAATGTAAGCTTTTCCCTGCCTTACATTTTCAATTTATAGCAGCGTCTTGGCGCTCTGTTCACTAGCAAGGGGACAGTGATTGACTGGGTGACATTCAAACAGCAACGGAATTCCTGGTTAGGGATGACCTCCCAAAACCACTGTCTCTAAACCGTACTTATTTTCTTACTTCACTACACCCTAAGCTACAGCTGTATCTTCTCCTCACAGTCTGAAACCACCTGAAGCCAGCTCTATCTCCATCTCAGCGCTGACACGTTTAAGGCCCAGGGGCCTGATATGATTCAGGGGCTGGTTTGGGGGTTTACGTAAGTCAAGGCCACACAATGAATCTCTGCAGCCCTGTATTAAAAGTGATGTACAGTTGCGACTCTGAAGACAACTCTGAAAACAAATACTGGAGGTGTATTGTTTTACACTGTCACCCCAGGCTTCTCCTGTATCTGCTGTTGGGTGGGAGGGGGTTGCGGGATAACAGCCCAGAGTGTACTTTGAGACTTTGAGAGACTCACCCTTTGCGGGCTTTTAGAAACTTGGGAGCAATTGAAGGCCATGACATAGGAGAGACTGTCAAGTACATATACCTCCTAGGAGGCCGGTAGAGCTGTCCGATAGGAGAACTAGTTGCAGTTGCAGGTGGGAAAGAAAAGTTAGTGATGACACGCTGATATTAATGGCCTCATTCACAGAAGCAAGCACTACAGGAGCAATTTCTGCTTGAAAGAACACTGGAGACCATGCTGTATAGATGAGGACATACCTGGCTACTGCTGTAGATATATGAGACGGACAGAGTCGTAGTCATTAAATATCAAACTTACTAAATCAAGCACTACAGCACTGTGAGCTTTGGAATCTGAATTGCATTTTTAGTCTTTTGGAACGGCTACTGAATAATCCCACACTCTCCTTCTAAACACACATGTATACACCCACACACTCTCGCACTGACACCAGAAATATAATCTGTGGTCTAAGAACGCAATCAAAAACTGCAACCTGACATCAGTGCAGCCTTCAACAGCAATCCTCGAGTGGTTAGCTGTTGTTAGCCAGCTCAGTCCAGCGCTGACAGAGACTAACTGCTGTTTAGAGAACTCATGCTGCCTGTAAAGAGACGAAGAGTTGCCAACCCTGCCTCAAGGATACTGGAGTGGAAAACACTTATCGGCTTTACTAAACAAATAACTGAAAGGGGGCATTGCATGACATTATGGGAGGAAGGAAAATATGATGACCTAAACAAACCGAGACTCTTGCATTAGATCACCAATAATTGAGATGGAATATAGACTACCAGTGCCTGTCACAAGTCCAAACACCACAACCACAACCGGAAAATGAGCTAAAAAACTGATATATCAACACAGGACGGTGATTTGTGATTTCAAAAATACACAGGTTGTGGAAGAAATTGTACCACAGAGCAATGTACTTTGATATATGCAATGGAAAGGGGGAGAAGGAGAGAAGAGGAGAGACTGTAATGCATGTACTTCTACCTGAGTTCCTGCAATCGTCTCCTTGCTGAGGGACCTGAACAGAAAATGCCAGCAGGTCAGGAGCCAGCAACGATTCAGGCTTGCGAATCTCATTAAGCCAGCGACTCATATGGAGTTCTTTGGTGTCAGATGGGCCCTGAATCAGAGGAACCAGCTTCTCCTTAACCCCCTCTCCCGAACCTAAGAGACAAGTGTTAAAGGCTAATTAGTGTATTACAAATTTCACAGTTACCAAAATCATTGAGAATTATTCACATTCACAAATGAGAGTCTTGTGGCCAAGAGATTGTCTTGAATGCTTCACAGATTTTCAAAAAAAAAACTTTTATTTAATTCACCTGACTCGAGTTAAAAGGATTTTAAAAGTTGAAATGAAGAAAATGAAGTGGTGAAACTGAATAACAGAGATTACTGATTTATCTATGCTACAACAGCCTTTTTCAGACTGTACAAGTGTATGTCGCCACAAGTAAGCTGCGTTTTAGTGTCTTAAGACTAAATAATACAAGGTGTATACAAAATATTGAAGTCGCTTTGTGCCTTAAGGCTTTTAATAATAAAGTAACTATGTTAAAACAAATACTAGCATTTGTCAGCAATTCAAGTAGTCTCTCAATCAGCAGTTTGGGTCTTCAAAGCAACATGAGACAACCAAAAGACACCATATCATCCATGTCAAAACTGCAGCTGAAATGAACAAAATACTAGAATATTAAAGTGTGCTGAAAATCATAACAAAATACATCAAACAGACAAAATGCATCGACAAAAGGAAAAGCCGTCACAGGTAAAACTGACCAACAGGAATATGATGGACATGTACAGTAAACTGGGTATTGACAAAAACAGGACTACTCACCTTAGTAGCTGTGTTTGCAGTGGTGGTTTATTTACCTCAAAAGTTAAACTCCTCTTATGTACATTATTTTATGCATCCCCTATAGATGTTAATTGCACATGCTTTTTTTCCGATGTATTTCTATATTGACAGCTGCAATATATAATCTGCCTGACATCATGTGTGCAGTTTGACCTTGTGAACTCTGTGCTATGACACTAGCTCCAATAACATCCTTGCCATCAAAGACATGGCCAGAGCCCAATGACAGCGCCCCAGGAGAAAACAGCAACTGAATCACATGGCTGGAAAGAAGTCAAGATAAAGATTGAGCGGGAGAAAGAGAGGGAGCGAGACAGAGAGCGGAGTGTGTAAACGTATAAGTTAAAGAAAGTAAAGGAAGAGTCTAGTCGGTCTCACTCTCTCCCTCCTACACAGGCAGTAAAGTTTTAACAGGGCACAGCTGCACACACCTGGGGTCCTGGCGCACACTTTTACAGCTCCCACGGTTCCCGAGGCGCATTTCACCGTCGCACGGCTGCAGAACTTCAGCTCCAGGTTTTGGACCGAGCCCTCGAGAGTCGGTGACGGGCTCGGGGACTTCACACCTAATAAAAAAAAAAAAACAAAGTGAAAATGAAGTGCAGTCCAGCAGGTTTAAACACCGCTGCCGTGGCTTCATTAAACACTTGATTGGCCTTTAATTGTTCTTGACCCCGTTCTTTCCCTCTCTGTAGCTCCCAAACTTCTGAGAAACCAGGTGCTCTTAAACACAGATATCACCAACACCAGGCGGAGTGTGTTGCACTTATCTAAGCTCTGGCAGGGATAACCTGGTTTTGTGTCTCTATACCATGATAAATATGTCAAATAAAAAATCATTTGTATATCATAGTTAACTGTAAAAGTTTGTTTGTTTAAAGTCCAATAAAGGTCCGATCTAAATAACACATTTTACTGTAATGATACACCTTCATTAGAACACGACTTCTTAGTTTTGCTACAAACTATGCAAGTGTGTATTTATCTTTACAAGGGGCACATTTTATCTGTATTTTTTATCCCTCTGGATTTAGAAAACGTCCTGTGAAAACATTTACAGTATGCTGATGGGATTTTGGATGCACTACAGCAAAGTCCCGACATCACAGCCATATTGTTTTAAAAGATTGCCCAGGAAGGATATCAAAAGAGATAAAAACCCTTAAATTGTCAAGTGCTTGTTCTAAATGTTTTACAAGTTCATAGCAAATCTACTGAGTTGAATGACTTGAACATTTTAAGTTAAATAACAGGGACTATTAGGAGTATGAGTAATAGGCCAATATCAAGGATATATCTTTCCAAAACAATATCCAATACAGTCACGCCGGTATCCAGCTTAGTGTCAACTACAACTCACCAAACACCAGCATTACATCACAGGAGCCTCAAGTGCTCTTCACTCTATGATTATTTCTCTTAATGGCAGCCTAGTGTGGAAGAACCTCCTGTCTGCCATTTTTCCAAAATGAAACTGTTTGCACTGTGGTAAAGAGTAGGGGGGATTACATACTCGCCATTATGATATGTCAATGTTATTTCTATGGTGAGAGGCTATTTCAAACACATAACAGGAGGAGGAGTGAGAAATAGCTGGATGGCTAAAAGATACTGTAGAGTTTAGGGAGTTTTGTGCCAAACCGCCTGTTGAGAGAGCAGAGGAGGATCCATCCATCACATGCTACATTCTTCCAGTGAGCTGGAACTGTCCGAGGGAATCACATTAAATTCTTACATCACCTGTTCCAATAAGGCTTTACTTCTCAGAATAATCCCCTCTTACAGTGATAGCACTTCATTTCCTACAAGTGTCCACAGCACTTTTTGACTGAGTTTACACCCCGGTGGGGCTTTTTCTGTCAAACGCTGGCCCGCTGACTCTATGATCAACAAGTCAGAAAGGAGTCAGAGCGAACAGCAAAGCGAAACTCAAAAGAAAAAATGTTAAATATAAACACAAATACATAAAAATTGATGAAGAACAAATGAAACAGAGGGATTGGATATCAGGGATTTATTGCCTATCACTGAGTGAGAAGGTTTTGTATTAATAAGTCACAGAGGAGACGTGCTACCAGGGAGGCTGTGAAAGCACAACAGGTCATTATTTCGCAACAGTTCCTGAGGCTACCAGAAAAAAGCTGGTCTGGACATCTAAAGGCTTTCTTTCATCCACTTCCTCTCTGACTTTCATTTCTTATCATTTAACTCTGAAACCTGTTTTCTTCGCCAAACTCTCCTTACTCCCCACCTATCTTCCCTACTCCCTTTCTGTCTGTTTGGTCAAATCACTACTGTTCAAATTTTTACCTACTTAGGTAATCCAAAATCTTGATGCTGCATAAACAAAGATAACTTGGGTAGGTTGTATTACACCAAAATTAGCACATAGTATTTTTTGTTTTGCAGTTGTTCCAAATCAACTGATAGTTTAAATGTAGTTTTAATGTAAAACAGCAGGCAGCGTGGATACGGGCGGTGTTCAAGTGGACACATATACACAAAGCATATTTAACCAAGCGAATTACTGGCAATTGCTAAAATCCCTAACCACCGACTTCCCTCCTCTCCCTCTCTCAGACAAATTACCCAGCAACCTCTTCACCTGCTGTCTGAGAGGCCCTCTATCAGCCCAGATGGAAGATGGGAACGTTAATAACCCTCCCTCTGTCTCCCTGCCTGCTACTTAATATATCTGCAGGTCAAACAGAGCAGTGCTGCGTGTCTCTCTGTGGCTTTGGTTACCTGCTTCTCTACCAGCATCCTCTGTCTATAGGACAGATGTTCTGTTTAAGATGATCAGCAGGTTCTGTTTCAAGCCAGTGGTATTTTTAAGACCACAAGGATGATTTTGTGTTTTTTGTGTCTCCTTCCCACTCTTGCGTTGCTAAGTGTGTGTTTGTTTTGAGAACATACAAGCACAGAGGAGAGACAAAATTTTCCTCTTGATGTCCTCAGTCAACTCAAAAATAAACCCATGGTGTAGCATATTGATTCAAAAAACTGTTTAAGCAGTGTTTTTGATTTTTTTTACTTTAATTTTCTCAATGTTTTAGATAAGTTTAGTCATCTCTATATGTTTATCAAATAAAAAATGTTTAGTAGAAACCAGAGAACAAAGTTGAGTTACGATGTTGGCCATTTTTAGAGGCCTGTATATGCAAGCTCACACACATATATGCACATATACACACATACGTACACACACAGACAACTGGGGTCATTTGATGTGATCCGGTACCAGAGGGAAAGATAGAGAACGACATAGGCACTACATTAAGCTAGGCTTCCCTTCCTGGAAACAATATAGCTTACACACATTTGCCATAAAAGGATTGCACCAGACATTTGGCTATATTATTGAGTGTGTCCCAGTGAACCTAAAAACACATGACCCGTCTACCCTAAAAGAACAGACCATTGTAAAAAAAAAAAGAATATCCAGATCCAGTGACCATTAGGCCTTTTTCAAAACAGTACTGAAGGAAAAGTGATTGCAACAATGAAGAGTAGGCTTCCACTGCTTAGACTGTTCCCTTGTGTCCTTCATTCTTTCTGGAAAAGATGGAGATGTTAAAAGAGCAAGCCAATCTGGAACATGACAAGGGCCCTTCCCTCTACTCTATTTGCTCTTTGATAAACGGCACTAGGGGTATCACTATAACATATCTCTCTTTGCCCACGTAGTTTTGTCCTAAAGGGCACGATGCACCTGCTGGGGTGGTGGTTGTTGCGTGGGGGGGCTCTGGACAATGTTTTGTCCAGCTGTTAGACTATAAAAAAGTGGGGTACACAGGAAGAGGGAAAACACAAGGGTTGGTAGTTTGTCGACTTAACGGTGGTATTGAGTTTGTGTATGTAAGATGCATTAGTGTGTGTATTAGAGCCAGACATGTGTGTGTGTTTGTGTGTGAGTGACTGAGTGACTGAATGTGTGTGGTGCTGTTATTCTTCAAGCAAGGGCAGGTGCAAGAAGTACATAAACACACAGCTAAGGGCCAGAGGCTACAGCACTCCATCAAACACTGTGAGGGCAACCATGGGCAGCTGGATTTGCCATCCTGAACACTGAGAAGAGTGTTGAAAAAATGAAGGGGAGGAGAGATGGATAGTCAGTAAAGTAATACTAAGGGATAAGGAAAAAGAAAGAAGGGATAGATAAAAAAGAGAAATCACACACTGATGGGGCAGTATGGGATGTGGGGACTGCTTTTGTCCTTTCTGCATACCTCAATAGTTGGCATGCACATGTCTCAGTATGTCTGTGTGTGTATGTGTGTGCAGGACATCTGCAGACTTGAAAGCCATGTTTTACACATTCCAACATGTCCTGCTCTCACTGCTTTGAGGAATGGTATGGGAAAGTTGTCTGCCCACAATGCTAGACTAGGCGAATATACATTTTAAAACAAGACACAGTGTTTTTATTAGCCTGCATTGACAAAACACTTAATACTAACAACACCTCAGAAATACTAAGCAATTTTCAATTCTAATGCGTTTCTATGGAAATGATTTTTTAGCGAATAAGAAAGGAACAGGGGAACACTGAAATGCTGAAGAGGGTGGGGAGTCCGCCTCTCTGTGTGAAAAGTTTTCTAACGTGTGCTCTTGAACTTTAGAAAGCATCAAGAGGAGCCATTAAGAACTTATGCAGAACCTGTAAGTGTCTCCACTGTTAGAGGTGAGGCCTAAGGCAATTGATTGGGGCATACTACAAAACCAAAATAAAAAAGGCTGAAGCAGATATGGAGAGAGAAGGATATACAACAGATAGAGACTGTGACTTGTGCTAGCTATCAAAGCTGTGATTCGATTCAAGTTATTACACCTCCGCTCCACGCAGTCACATTATAGTCATGAGTGAAGAGTTCCACTACTTTTCAGAAAACCGGTGCCTGGTACGTATGAATGTGTTATGGATCAGTTTTATATGTGATGACGATCTACTGACAAGAGGATGGACACTATCGCCAACCCCTAATGGGCAGGCAGACAGACAAAGACAGACAGAGAAGGAAAGAGAACCTCCAGCACTAAAAGGTCTAAGTCTGGCAATGGGCCCACAGCAGCTAGGGGGCTGACAGAAAAAGAGGTAGACATAGACAAGTTGGGTAGACCGAAAGCAGCCAGCTGAGCCATTAAGTGCTGATGCAGAAACAATAACTGTCTCTCCTAAGTCAGGAGGGGCTGAAGTAGAAGCAGTAAGTAGGAGCAGGAGGTCTGCTGGCACCTTGCCCAGTACTGACACACAGCAAAAATACAGACACATGCAGAGAGAGTGGGACAGGAAAACAGACAAGGTGAACCAGCAGTGGTTTGTCCTGCAGTTAAAGCTGAGAAGAGAGCAGCTTTGGCAGCAGGCAAACACAAGTCTGCAGGGGAGACTAATCACTTTTTAAAAAATCTTATTTCTATACTAACAGAAAATGATTCTTAAATTCTTCTTCTTAAATTAACAGAGACGTTTAAAGAATCATGAAGATAACTTAGGGAATGCATTAAATGTTCACAATCAGTCACTTGAAGAGTTTGTGACATTTTCATAGAAAGAAATATCCGTGCTGCCACTTTCTACCATCATTTCTACCATGTTTTTAAATAAATGGAACAGGAACTGAGCAGTTGACATGAGCAGTGATAGCTACCATTGCCAAATAACCACACAAACACACACAAGCCCACTGTCAGGGTTTGGGTTATTCTAGTGCGTGAAAAAAACTCCATTAACAGTCAATGTTTCTACACCTGCAAATACAGAGGCAAAATTTCTAACTAAAGAACACTCACAATGCAGCTCGGTGGAAAACAAAATGAGAGGCAAGCAAACAAGTGTCTACACACACACACACACACACAGAGAAATGCTTCTCCTTATAAGTTAGAGTGGTGGGGTATGCAAGTGGTACTCGCTGCCTATAAGGGTGGTGGTATAAAGACAGTGATGGGGTGTAAGTGCTGGTGGTAGTGGAGGCTGGGGGTCTAATTTCCATGATTACCATCCCCTCCAGGTGCTGCCTGCCTTTCCGTCTGCCCACTAAAGCAGTGACACATGTTCTCCGCACATTGAAACCTTGGTTCTCTCTGCCACCGAATTACCACAATTAAGGAGTCTTCATGCGGAAGCAATTTGGCCAACACTAATGGGCCTAGGCAGTGGGGTTTGGAAGACGGT
>NTHP01000020.1:143442-280002 GCA_003416845.1 Oplegnathus fasciatus
GCAAAATCATCTATCTTTTATAATGAGCTGCCTAAAGTTACTCTAAGTCTGGAGCAGCATCCCATCCTGTGTGTGTGTCATCTGGAGGCTTTACTGCAATGTCACGGATGCAAGGACGCAACACAGACAAAGACAGAGACACAAAAAGGAGAATGCACATGCACACATACAAACACACATATGGCAGTAAGCAATTCTCACAATCACATAGTCATACTATAGGCAATATTTACAATACATGGACATGAGATCATCATATTCCCCCAGCCAGAGTTGTACCATCTGTAGGTTTAAGAGCTCTCTGTGACTCATCACTGTGTACTGAGCTATAAATACATCAGTTGAAATTGAAAGACTCAGGTCCAATGGGGACGTGAGTGCATGAATCAAAATCCAATAAAGCCATCATCAACGAGGAAAAGATGAAGAATTCAATAAGAAAGCGTACAGATTCCGTGTGCAGACTAAGGATATGATTTGATCAAAACTTAAGTCACTGGGATCCATGACAACTTTTTAAATTTGACTGTAAAAATGTATTTAAATGTAGAGTGAGATTAATCTACAGGGGGTAATTAAGTATGAGAAATATGAAACACTGAGTAAGAGCTATGACTGTAGACCAGCCATTCAATCAGCCATCTACATTTCTCTTGCGTTGTTTTGTACATATTGTTTGTTGCTGCATTTTTAAAATCATTATCAAATGCACATATATGCATGTTTTGGAGATATGGCATATTTTCTACAAGATTGTGGGATAATGTAATGTGTAACAGAAGCCAACCAGAGGCAAGGCAAATGTGTATCGACTTTTCAGCCACTGAATATCCAAATATTGGTTGAGACAGTGCACTGAAGAGTGAGCAATGAGAGAATGAATTGAGATTACACTTTCCCTGTAACAGAAGTAGACATACACTCACCATACTCGTGCACAACATAATGTACGCTCACACACAAATGCATGCAGACTCTAGTAGTGTGTGGGAGTAGTGTGTGTGGGAGGTCACTGTGGTCAGTTTGTCGCTGAATCTGAGGTTAGCAGTGGCAGGCAGGAATTACTGGCTCCTCTCTACTACTATTACTGCTAGTGCTAGTGCTGTGGCTGCTACTGCAAACCACAAAAGCATCCTGGAAGAATAAACAAAGAGAACGTGTAAGACAGGCTGGCCGCTGACATTCAGAGGAGAAAGAGGGGGAAGAGAAAAAAATATGATTAGAGGAAGAAAAATTAGATGGCGTGGGACAATGAATTTAGAAACAAAAGGGGACAAGAGTGACAGATGGAGAGGGAAGGGGGGGAGAATAAAAGTGGGCAGCATAGAATTGTACAGAAATGATGGAAGGAAAGGACAACAGTTTAAGTAAAAAAAAGCAAAAAAAACAATACAAGAAACTAGGAGAAAAAGAGCAAAAAAAAGCAAACAAGAAAGAAGAGTAGTTTTTGTTGAAGCAAAAATGGGAGCCATGAAGGAGGGAATGCAGCAGGGCAGAGCTGAAAAAAAACAGAGTTGTTGTTACCTTCACTGGGCAGCTGACAAAGCTGAGGGTTATGGGGCACACACTGTAAGAATGCACTAATGTGTGCACAAACACACACACACCCCTCCCTATGGACCACCTCTCCTTTTTCACCAGACAACCAGACACATAAAGTATGACATACTGTTTGCTGCAGATCTCACCAATAAAATATAACACTAGGGTGAGCTTCGCTGGAATGCAAAAGGAGAACGCTGGAATAAAGTGTCACCACAGAAAACTCTGCTCATGTCTGAGCCAAGCTCACTACAGCAACGCTGGAAATCTACACGGTCCTACAGACAGTGACAAACCAAGCCGTCATCCAACAGGCAGTGACTGACAACATCTGATTCTTAAGGAAAATAAGATTTTACGGTTTGTTTTCTGATTTCAATCAATCGTCTCCGGGTTTGCAGACCAAACACAGGCTAAACTGCATATGCTGGGTTACTGCTGTAGTTGCCATTGAGCAACACAGTAACTCAAAGTCTTACAAGTCCTAGCGGCCGTGTTCCAGTCAGATGCAATGATTTTAAGTCTCTGGCTGTTGCTTTAATCTGAGTCCACCAATTATTTTGAAGAACATTTTACGGTCTGTCAGTACCTCAAGATTAAAACTGAAGCTTTGTTGAGTTTTCCCCTTTGCTGAATTGTGGAATTTCCTTTGGACAGGGAATGAAATCTCATACGAAAATGGCTCCCCCGCGAAGGACACTGACCATCTGTGTTATCAGCTAGACCTCGATATGAAACACCTTCCACTATTGAAAAACGCTGTAACATCAAAAGGACAGAAGGGAGGAGAAATTCCTAAAGGAATGAAAAAAAGCACATGTTCAAAGTGAACAGCTTTTGTTTGCCATGTTCAGTGTTCAGCTGTGTGTGAGCTTTGTACTGGCAATGGCCTGATGAGTGCTGGTTGGTGACACAAGAACAAACAAACACAAGACTTAAATCTGGATACAGGTTCTGCATCTTGTGAGTGTTACAACAGACCCATGCAACAGTTGCAGTCAGTCGGCCGGCAAGTCAGACTAGCGGAAAAATGCAGCCACTGCTAAGACTGCAAACACTTTTACTGCACAGAGGGCCATGTCAGCAGTTTAACAGCACAGTACCCATATTTGTCATTAGATAGGTTAAAAGAATGTAAAATAAAGAACACTGCCTCCAATGAGCTTTACAATAGCAGTTATGATAGTAAGGTCTTTTTAGAAAACACACTGGGTTTGTCTGAGTTAAGGAAACAACTCAGAGTGAAGCAGAGCAAAGAGGAGCAGGGGAGTGAGTAGGAAGGCAAGTGGCCAACACATTCGGCAAGGTCCCATCATGATGTTACAGTGTGGACACAACCACAGTGCCCACAGGAACCAAAACTATTCAGTAAGGTTGCACTGGGAGTGCAGGAAGATGCACTACAGCAAACAGAGTCCACAACAGTTAGCAACAGTTTACTCTGCTCACTTCACTCCTCTTCTCTTCTCGCATCTCCTCATTTTCCATTTCTCCTCCACACTTAAACTGTCACACCAAAGATTGAGAGGGGTTGGGACAGCTAACATCTTCCTTAAGGCCTATGAGTGTCACCACAATTTCAAAAGCAGATACAGCATTAGACATCTTTGGTTATATCATAGGAATTATTGCTGAGGTTTTTCCCCACAAAACATATACTTACACAACACATCACCTATTCCCCTTCACTCTCTTGCCTTCTAAACCCAAACTCTTTTCCCCACTGCTCTTTTTCTAACCTGCCAGCACACGGACCAGATGTGCAAATGTTTCTCCATGTTGCTCAAGCCCCGTTCCAAGAGAAAGGCAGAGTGAGGGGAGAGGAATATTTGACTTCACTCCACGGGAGACCAGTTTCATAAATTTTGGCGGCTACACAACGGTGAAAAAGGTAGCTTGGCTGGCTTGGCCGAGGGAGAATGTTGACGGCATACCAAACAACATGATCCTAATGAGTTGGAAAATCCCTGGCCCTCCAGAGGACTGTCCAGATGCTACCGTCATGAGAAACGCTACTGTTTTATTGAATTCAGGCTCCCCTCCCTTTCTTTAACAAGGGGCAAAATTTATTATTTGACCATTAAGGCATCCTAGGCGACATGAAGCGTAAAACCGTTTCAGAGTTAATTTGCCCTTGGCTGCAGGTCCAGTACCCCACACTGGGCAGAAGACAAGTTGATCTTTATGCCAAAGTGTCTCGCGTGAACGTATATGTTTGGAGACCTAAAGTTTTGGATATGTGCTTGCACCCCTGGTAAAGGGTCTGCACCCAATTTGCCCAAAGCTCACTAGCTACTATCAGGTTGACTTGTTATGGGGGAATGACAGTCTGGCACATGATGTGCTGAGAACTGAGAAATAACTGTAAAACTTTTCATAAGAGAGTCAGATCACTTTAAGCTCAAGCCAGTTCCATATATCTCTCTTGACAATTTACTGGTACTGAGAAACAAGCTTTATTTTATGGAGAGCTAAACAAACAAAGGACAGTAAATGTACTTTATGGGAAAAATGAGATTTCAATAAATCAACTACAATGATGAACACATTAACATCTAATACAATAGTCTAAAAGAGACCAAATGAGCAAAGTGATGTAGTTTGCTCTTCATTGCTCTTCATGGTTGAAATACAGAGTGAGCTGAAGGAAGCATTAATCTTCTGTGTGGGTATTTCTTCATTTTGCCAAGTGACGGAGTTGCCATTGCAGAATTATAATTGCTACCCTACGATAACAACTGCGTTATAAAAACAACTGAAAAAACACAAAGAGCCTACTGCCATGCTAAGCAATTACAAACACATGCACTGGAAAAACAGCCCTTGCTCCTCTATGATAAACCTGCTCCCTTTCTCTTCACACACCCAATCACTTGTCTGTTGGACAGAAATCCAAAGCACAACCAAACACCACAGTGTCAGCAGAAAGGTCAGGCGTCATTTCACACACACACACACACACATTCATAAAAAATAGAAACACATTCATCACACACACATCCCCAACAACATACAAGTGAATCTGAATGCTGCAGAGATATGAGGAAAGTGAAGGATATTGAGGATAAGAAATGTATGAAACTGGATTATCGTGTACGAGGGATCAGCAGTGAAAGAACAGGCAAGCTCAGTTAACTTCATATGTTCGACTGTAGAGCATGTTGTTTACCTGGAGCTTTGTACACCTCATTGAGCAGGCTTTCGCTGAGCGTCAGTGGGGCTCCGTTGACCACGCTGTGGGTCCAGCTTTGACAGATCGCTTGAAGCAAAAGCATCTGGGCCCTTGTGGCCTGTACAGTGAAGTGGGGAAGCTCGAAAATACACTCTGTGGTGGGGACCGAAGACCTTTTGCTCCTGCAAGAGAGGGACATGAGATGAAGAAAGACAGGATTAAATAATGATAGTACATGGGGGAAAAAGAGACACAGAGAGAGTCAGGATATAGTGACAATAATAAATGAAAGAATGGAGAGTCGCACATAAGCGCCAACATACACTTAATGAAATAGACACCGGTGGAAACAAATGGTTCACGACTTCCACGAATCCATCAATATCACATCGCAATATAAAACAGCTCATTGATAGCACGAGTGGCCAAATAGGTAGAACTACATTCCAACAGCAAATTGAAGAAGTACCAAGCGCAAGCCAAGCTTTCCTTAGTTACTTGGCAGGTAAATGTAGTTTGCCTCTTTGCCGCCGACCCTTCTCTCCCCTCCGTCAAAACTGTGATGATGATTTATGTGAGGAGATGTACAGCCCAGAAACCTGACCCTGAAAAGAATCTTTACGCATTTAACATTTCATCTGTCTCCAAGAGTGTGGAGGGAGAGAGTTTATGTGAGTGTGTGTGTATGACAAGCTGATGAGTTGAGCGTTCAGGGGGATGAGGTAACAGCATAGTCGGATGGAGTCCTCCAGGCCCCTGTCCATCAGAACCTCAGTGGACCATGCTCTCATTTATCATCTGACATACACACACACTACGCACACACACGCACGCACACACACACACACACACACACACACACAACTCACGTTTTTCATTTGTTCTTCAAGTTCTCCGTTAAAGTATTTGCCTCAATGTCTCCCCTATTCACTCTGTAATCACTCATTCCTTTCCAAACACATTCATAAGCACATCTTTGATACCACACACACACACAAACATTGTGACACACAAACACTGCCCTTCAAATCCCTGAGTCAGGTCGCTGAGCTCTTTTTCTATCCAGGCTGTGAAGTCATGGCTCCTTAGTTCTTAAGATCCCATCCATGACATCAGCAACAGCAGAAGGAGGGATTCCCCAGCACACACACCAACCAAGGCATGGCACTACACACAGCGCTGAGAGCGATGGAGCACTTATCATTGTCACGACTACTGATCTCCATCCTTCACATCTCTCTCTCTCCCCCTGTCCCTCCCTCCCTGTGTCCCCAGGAACCTTCTTTCACTGGAAAAACACCCAGGGAGCCTGAACTAAACACAGCAAAACAAGCCTGTTCAGTTCCACTCCTGCTTTCCTCTCTTCTGTTCTGAGAGGTTTTTCAGTTGGGTTTTTGAGGACTGGCAGTGCCCCCTGCCCAGATACACATCTACTTTTTGGGTGTGCGTGCGTGTGCGCACACATGCTCGATTGACTACATACTGTAATGGAAGCAAAGAGGCGCTGCCCTCTGAACGGTGCTTTCGGTGAAAATAGAACCGTGACTAATTCCAGGGATGGCTGCGGTGTGTCAGGAACGAGCATCACAGTTCATTTAATCACACATCCATTTTGGTCTGGTCCCAGTTCAGAGTGTGGGATATGTCACGAGGTCTCTCCCTCCGCTCAGCAGCTCTGCAATCGTTTAACTCCTCTGCTTCCCTCCCTCTCCTTCTCTCTGTGTCTCTTTATCTTTCCCTTTATTCTGCTCCTGGGTGGTTCGGCAGGGTGACATGAGCTGTTAGCTGCACACAGGCAGGCCCAGAGTTCTTAACCGCCTGCTGTCTCAGGGGGGACTACTATGAGAAAGAAAGCGAGAGAGAGTTTGATAAAGAGAGATGTAAGAGTACAGGAAAAACAAAGGCAGTGAGAGAGAGAAACTCCAAACCTGACAGGGTCAATGAGTTTACCTTGACAGCACACATATACATTTTGAATTCCTTGGCAACATATGGTGCATTTGGCACCAGAGTGAACCAGGCAATGTCATGCTTCTCTACTATTAGAAATCACTACTGTTGCATGCTATACAGCAAGACATCAATCAAACCGATTTTTATGTGTGTTTTTGTGTGTTCAAATGCTTTCATGCTTGTGTATGTGTACACGTAGCTAGATATCGCAGCTGAACAAAAGAAAGCGAAGGGGACTGAGCAACAACAATGTCCCCACATGCAGAGCAAATGTGCCTGCAAAGCCACTTCAATGGGAGGACTGGCAAGGGATGAAAGTTTGTTGGCTTATTCGAGTGTTTATAGCGTTTCAGGGGAGCTGTCATGTGCATGTGGTCGTCTAAAACTTTAATTATGCACCTGTTTTTATTATATTATGCCCAATTCTTTGCGAACAGCAACTTGGATCTTGGAGCTAAATGAGAAGCAGAAACTCTCATTAGCGTGTTTTGGGAATGCTGGATGTGAGGACAGCCAGACACTCATCGGATTTCATTAAGTAGCTGGCACAGTCAGTGTTTCTTGCTGCAACATGGTAAACAGCTTTCTGGCAGGCGGCTCTTTCACTGTTACCACAGGCCTTGAAGGAAACAAAAGTGTCCAAGAGGTAAAAATATCAGTACTAATACCTACAGCATCAAAAATAGTAACAAATGACTACACTAAAAAATATCTTGAAACATGTGCATGGGGCCACTAACAAAATGCAATTTACTGCTACAGTGCAGAATCCATATTAGAAACGGAGTCTGTAGCCTGGGGAGCAAAACTCATTAAAGCATACTTCTACTCTTATAATGTGGAGACCCACCAGAAGTGGGCCCACAACCCATTTAGGATCCTGACTCATAATTTAAGAAATCAGGTCCTTGGCTTGAACTTCAGTGCCTCATGGAATAGGCTGTCTCTGACCTCACAGTAGTCCTTTAAGTCAGTAACTTTTTTATTAAAACACAGAGGCCACCAGGAATATGTTAAAAGGAAATCAAAATTAGTCAGGAGCTATGAAAAATTAGGTGTTTCAATTTCAGCCAATGAAATATGCTTTCCTCTGGTGTATTTCAACAACATTAGGCCTCATTTCCCGACCTGTCCCTTGTTGGTGCCGTGACTGAGTGACAAAGAACTAGACCGGGGCTAGGACAGGCCAGTTGGCGGACTTGCCGACTGCTTGGCTAGGTAACTGGCTGACTGGCTGGCACAAAGTCTTTCTGTCCAGTGTCCCTGTCAAAATCGGGCAAAACAGGGCATGGTGTTGTGTAGGGGGTGTGAGTCAGAGTCATGAGTACCATACCAGCTGTGGTGCTGTTTGCCTAGACTGTTTCCTCTGTGTACATGCTCAAATGTGGACATAAAGCAGAGACGGCAAATTATTTTTAGTCATTAAAATGAATGATTGAAATCTAAAAGTGGAGTAGACTTAACAGAAGACCCTCACAAAATATTTTTGTTAGCTCCAAACATGGCTCAGAGCCATCTTGTGATACGTTATGCCATTACTAGCATAAGGTATCACTACCTAAGCCTAACCTTCCAGCCTCTGGGTAACCCCATGTCTGTACCAAACCCTTCTCACATCATAATAGCTGAGATCCATTCGGACCATTGGTTCTCAGGCTAATCAGCTTCCTGGTCTGGTCTGACTGTGGTCACGACTATATTTAGACAAATACAGCTGGGGCTCTAGCTAACAGGCTGTGATTGCTGCTTTACAGAGGCCACACACAAGCACATAAATGCACATGGACACACTCAGACACACAACCACAAGAATGCACATACCTGTACAGACAAAAATAAATTAATGTTTGCCCATTTGCACATATACTTATGTGTTGGCATGCAACACATATGCTGTCACAGAAGCACACGTGTATACACACCTGTACGCGCATACGTACAAACCAGTAACAGCTTGTAAGAGGTTGGTCAGCCAGAGCACGATCAGCAGCAGTAATGAGACCACAGCTGACAAGAGGCCTGCTGCTCTAACAACCTGCAACTGGAACAATTATACAACTAACTGCCAAAACTAAACTCTGAAAAGACTGTGCGTACATGGATGCGTGCGTGCGTGTGTGTGTGTGTGTGTGTGTGTGTGTGTGTGTGTGTGTGAACTACGCTAAGCATCTATAATAATGACGGGATGCATGTTCTGCAAACTGAGCAGAAAGGGAGAGGAGCGAAAAAGAAAGCAAGAAAAATCTAATCAAACTATGCAAAAAAACACAAACAAGAATGAGGGGGAAACAGCAAGCATAGGCAAGAGAAGGATAGAGACCGCAAACTTACAGGTCATATGTTATTCTCCAGGTAAAATAATACCTAACATGGGGAGTCTCATTAAAAAAGCCATTTGGAAAAGCTCCAGTACAAACTTAGGAATAGCAGAACTGGTAGGTTGTTGCTTTGTACTTTTACAGACAAAAATAAATGTAGCCTAATTAAAGACGGCTGGTAGGGGTACGTGTCCGTGTGTATATACAGTTAGGTGAGTATGTGTTGCGTACAAGTAGATGTCCAGTAATGTGTTGAAATCTGGATATATTGGCATTAGTGTAGATTTTTAGGACACTACCGAGAAAGCAAGCGTAAGGCAAACTATAATGCCTGAACTGCAGAGCCAAATGTGGTCAGCAAATTTTTTATTTTTTTTTTTTAAGATCAGCATCTTGCCGTGATTGAAGGAATATCGCCAAGAGCAGCTGGTCCTAATGGTTTACACAGTGTCCCAGAATACAAGCTTGGAACCTGCGAGCAGTTTCCAGAATGTTCATTTTTGTTATTACTCATATCCTGTACAGTACCAAAAATCAGTTCCCTCACTCTTTCCAAAATACAGTGACACAGACAGCTGTGGGGGCTGGGAGGTCTGCAGGAGATGTGAAGCAAGGTGTCTGGTCCGTCAATTGACCACAGAGAACACTCACACAAACACACATTCCCGGACACAGGTGGATTTTGTCTGTAATGGGAGCTGAATGGGAAATTCCACATGAACTGGAACTCCAATAAACTTTTAAAAGTTAGTGGAAGTACTCTAAAAGATAATGTAGACTGGATTCAAGGCAGTAAAACAAACAAAAAGTCAACAAGATAGTCAATCAATTTCGACTAGCCTCACAATGTGCTACTTTCTCTTGACTTAAAACTTATCTGAGTCCACAGCAATGCCAATGTAATCCATTACGGGCTGGCATATTTGTCTGATAGATACAACAGATAGCCACCGTCTTTGGACCAGTGATAAGTTATCTGAAGTTTCTACAAATCATTCACTGTCACACCCTACCTTAATTAACCAATACAAACACTCCCCAACTCAAACAAAATAACAACAACCTATACTGCTATTGTTTTCCAATTTCTAGAGCTTCTTTAGAGGGAAACAGACTGAAAATGGAGGGAAGGAGACTGACAGCTTGTACCTTTAGTCTTGTGTCTTTACTTTGTGGTGCAGATTGATTTGAAGTTCTGCAGAATTCCCCATCTCTCCAAGCCAGGGTCACTGACCCCTCTTGAAAAAAACCAGAGTGAGTTATGGGCTTCTCTCAAGTCCCCTCTTTTATCTACAAAAGACTCACTACAGTGTCTCGCAAGGCCTCCAAATGAACATTATAAATCATGCAAGCACTTCACACTACACAATAACACCTAAGTGGCCAACTTGGGGGATGGGAAAACTTGTCATTTTACCACCTGGATGTCAGTTGGGTTGGATGGCATTTGAAAAATTAGAAAAAATACCGTGTCAAGTGTGTCAAGTCAAGCAAAAAAAAACAAATAATGGAGAAGAAAAAATGGCACTTCTAACTCATTTATTATTTGTTTTTCTTGGCAGTTCCTCAAAATGTTCTTTCAAGTCATTTGCTTAATTGACTGTACATGGTCTATGTCATTGGCTTGATGGGAAATGTAACTGGAGCTGCAGCAGAGCCTCTGATGTAGAAGATTTAGCAAATCCTGTTTTCAGCAGCAGCCATAAATGACTCACAGTAACTCCTCTGTCTTTTGAATCCATCTGAACTCTGCCACTTGAGCAGGTAAAAGCAGAAAAGTGATCAATAAAGAGGATTTTCCAGATTTGGTTTCAGTTATATATTATAGTTATTATATATAACATACATATTTTATTGACGCAATTTATTCTAATTAGGCTCACATCGCACCATTGGACTCACATTACATTCTTTTTTTTTACCTTCAGGTATTGTATTATATTTACTTCCCATTGTATCCTACTCACTGTGTTCTTCTTTACGTAAATGTAGTCTTTTTTCTAGTGATTTTTCCCTGTGATTCTGCTGGTACAATTAAGTGATTACAGTTTTATTTTATCTCTCAACCACAATCTGTAATGACATCCATTCTCTAACCTAACCAAACTCTTTAAAGTCTCTGTGCTGGATCTGGGTATGAGTTAGGGGGAGGCAGGGACTGTATTTGTAGCCACAGCTCAGAGTTTTGTGGTTCCCCAGGGTCAAAGGTGTTCCATGTGTGCATTTCTCAATCATCGGTCCTGAACAGCCCAAACTCTTCATAGAAAGAAACACTCCACTCTCTCGCTCTCTCACACATACACACGGCCCTCCCCTTCCTCCCATCTGGAGCACCCCTGACCCAAAACACACACATATGCGCACAACTTCACACACACACACACACATGAATACACACACACTCTGAGATTCATTCTCAGGAGAGGGCTTCATTACACAGGGATTACTAAAAGAAATGTTTTAATCAAGTTGTGCAGACAGCTGCAGACCGCAAGGCGAGAAAATGGCAATGACGTGGTTCATCAGGCGTTAAAGGAAAACACATCAAGAGGCCGGTATATGTGTGTGTATAATGGTGTGTCTGTGTGTGCATGTAGCTTCCTGCCTCTGTCCAACATGTCCAGCTGTGGAGGACATGCGGTTCCTTATAAGGACACACAGAGATCGGAGACCTTTGTCCAGAGACCACAGACCGAATATCACATTTATACTTTCAAATTTTGCTGCAGACTTTTTTATGTCCCGTTGTCATAACAACATAAGCAGCAGTAAATGGAAGCACCGGCTGTCCTTTATTTTGATCCAAATTAGTTGTCCTCAGTATTATTCTCTCAAGGCCTTTGACCTTCACGCAGATGGTCACTGAAAATAAGATTACGGACTCCAGTGAGTTTTTTCCCCCAAGTTGCCAGGTTAAATAAAGCTTAGATATGCTTTTTATCGTGGTGACACCAATGTTTCCTGTACCTCATTACCAACTGTAGATTTGTCCTTAAGCAGTGAAAATTGGATGTGCTTGTTTCTGGGAAGCGATGGAGCAGTACTGAGGTCTGGTAGGGAGGAGAGGACAGTGGAATGCACACCACAGTAGATGATAATCCACTCAGAGCTGATAATCCATCTACCCTTCCCTATTTCCCACTGTTTTCCCTCCCTCAAGCTTCAGTTCCTCAGATGACTAATTCAGGCATTAATAGAGTCTTTCACTCGACTGAAAACATCTACAGCTGCTCCTGAATTCACTATGTTGGCTCTGGCCTATACATCCAAATACATCTCCTGGTATAGTTAAAATTCAATAGATATTCTTGGATTGCAAGAATATTGCCTCTTGAGAACATTACAGCCTATAATATACACTTCAGGGCTGAGTTAAAACCCATGTTGATTTAAGCTACCAAATGACACTTGTAATCATAAGGGCAAGTAAACAGCTTCTACAGCAGAGTGACTATGGTTTCTGTAGCACTGGGCGTTTGAATGCTGAAAGAAAGGCATGGAAGCTTCCATCAGAACCGAAATGTCAATCAGTGAGAGCACAAGCCTCGCATTCGGTGATGCCACTTCCTTAATACAGGGCTCCTCAATACGTCCATTGATCTATGTCAGCCATAAAACCAAATAAAACTGTCTGACACCAGATGTAGAGGAGAAAAAAAACCTTACCACAAAGTTGGCCAAAATACTTCATAGACTGTGCCACACGAAATATGATGTTTTACCTTGCAGCTCACAATCCTTTGCACTCCTGTGCTTCGGAGTGAAAAGTGGAACAATATTACATCATATGCCATTCCAGGCTTTTAATACACACCTGTTAATACATAAAGCCTACTTGTTGCAGTGTGTGCCTACATCCCTTCAGCTTCATCATGTGCAAACTTTTTCTTTCTGAAAACATTCCCATGTTTCTTCAAGAACAGGGAAGGGCCTAGTTCATGCGTTGCCTTGTTCAACTAAATGAATTCCCTGCTGCTCTTATGGCCTCCGAACCACAACTCAAAGCTGAGCATGACCACAGCAACCACACGTTGATTTAAGGTCATTCAATTATCTTTCACCATAACAGCTCTCAGTGACTTTAACCCTGCCTATACAGGCCTCTCAGTTAAGACCTTGATGAGAAATACAAATGATTACTTCATTATAAAATCAACACTAATCAAAGTTCGGTTGAGGGGCACAACGGTTGACGCAGAAGCTGTGTGTGTGACATCATTCACAAAATCGCTGTCATAAGTCATATAAATGTATACTCAGAGCACAGAAATTGACTTTTCCATCCAACAGCCACTCCCAAATCAGTTTTCATCAGCCAAAATGATTATTCCAATTCCACTTGTTAATGACATTGCCTGCCAAAATGGCTAGTAGACAAATGTAACAGCCACAGTCAATGTTCTCACCAGTGAATGCTGTTCATGTACGTTTGCTAAATTTGACTTGGATCTCTATGGCTCACCATTGAAGGACACAGAAAGCATTTGTCCTCCTGTTCTTGGCTGTGCTTGTAGACATAGACCAGGAGCAGCTTGCTATGACTAACTATGAACAGGAGTAATGAGGCATTACAATCACACCAGAAGCCTCATGCCTCAGATGCCTCAAGCAGCCTTCATAAATCACAACATGAGCTAATCTAGAGTCTAGACTACTGGTCCAGACATAGTAATGGACTTCTCAACTTCACATAAAAAATCCTACAGGTAGTGCTAAAAACTGAACTAACCATTGACAATGTAATAGAGTCAGATCTATAATTAGATATCAAGGGAGAACCAACATTCTTTTCTATTCAGAAACATTCGCAAGGCAAGTCAGCTTTTTGTGGCTATATAACATGCACCTGTAATGCCACATGCTTCAAGAAATTATCCCCTCAGAAATAGCTGAGCGAGGAACAGAGGCTGCTAAAAACGCCACATAAAAGCTGGCATGGGGCTGAATTATGACCTGCAATGCGACGAGCCACACTAGGCTGCTGCTGGTTTGTTGGTTGGTTGGTGGGCCCCGGCCTTGGCCTGCCTCCATATGCTGCTGCCGTCAGGTGGCCCGGCATAAGGAATATTATATGGTGTGAGCGTAAGTGTGTGAGTGCATGTGTGCTCATGCGTCTGAGTGAGAGAGTGAGGTTAGGTTTTGGGGAGATCGATGCAGGTGGCACTTCTAACATCCCCTCCCTACTGCCACCTCCCTCCCACTCCCTTTTTTTCTTTTTTCTTTTTTTTTTTGCAGGCACCGATTTTATCTGGGATAACAGTTTTAACAGCCAGACCAATTGAGACTCTCTGTAGAGTCCCTGTGAAGTTGGCGGCCCCATACATACATATTAGGGATAAGTACAGCCTGATGCCTCTCAGCTGCACTTTAATTCACTGAGAGTGAAAGTTCATTTCAGAGGATTTGGGCTTTTTGCTGACCCAATGACTGCTCAGTTAGTCCATGGTAGCATATACTAAGAGGGAAGACTTCAATATCGTTCAATTGTAATCTTTCTTTATTTTCCCTACTCCCTTGCACATGTGTTTTCAGCAAAAACTCAAAACTAAGCCATGTCAGTGCAACCATTTCACATGGAGTCACACTGATCAACATTTTAAGATTGTCTCNNATGATTTATTCATGTATGTTCAATGTGAAATTGTAGCTAAAGTTGTTTTTCTTTGCGTAAAAAAAAGTTTTCCCAAAATGTTTCACAAACAACTTAAGAGACAATGGGCCTCATGCAAGAACATTTTTGTATTCTTATCTTAACTTTCTCTTACTTTTTTTCGAACGGTGGGCTCGTACGAGTGTGCCACGTCAGATTCAGCAAATGCTCCTAAAATTCAGATAACTGTGTAAATGACCCGGGTAAACATGATGAATGCCACCTGTGCGTAACTGAGCGCGTGTTCATGAGAATTGTAATTTAGCATAATTAACGCCCCAATAATACCATATAAGGCTACGCGATTTTCAAACTCAAAATTGCTTCAAAGCAATGAAATATACAATCTATTAGTGAAAAACTTAGGTTGGATAACAGCAGACTAATTGCACATGACTCCTACGACAGGTCTGGACCACTCGTAAATTGTGTTCATACCTAAGAGAATATTCAAAATACGAGAAAACTGGTGAATGGGGCAAGTTCTCCTAAATCACTCATACAAGCCACTTAAGAACAAATCTGTTCGTACGAGTGGTTCTTGCATGAGGCCCAATCTGATTGATCTGATTCTATTAAGTCTTCAGACATCAGTGTCAATAATTCGTATGTATTACAGAAGTAGAAGCGAGAAGAAGTAAACTTGTACACACTGTTGTACACAGCAATAACAGTGACTAAAAGTGTTTAATGACTTTACAGAACACAATATTAAGCAATTTCAAATCTGAAATTTGACCTTTTTACTGTTTACAAAAACAGTGTAGTATCCATTTTTACTTCCCAGGATCTGTTTAAGAGTTTTACTCAGCCATTAACAATTCCATTTTCATCCAAAGTCCGTGTGGTACAGGTAAAACTGTAATAGGCTGAAGTTGCAAGGTATGAAGACATTCAAAAATACAATGGTGTAAAAACGTAGCCAATTGAAATAGATGTAGGAAAATACTACATTTTGTTTTCAAGTGGAAATGGCTGCTGCTCAATGCCAATTAGTATATTTTATATTTTTGGTGGTTTTTAGCTATGTTAGCAGCATGGCTCTATAGCAGTGTCAGTCTGTCCACCACTTTAATCCAGACTGAAATATCTCAACAACTATCAAATGGATTGCCATGAAATTTTATACAGATATTCATGACCTCCAGAGGATCACTGACATTTATGAACCTTTCCTCTAGCGCCACCACCAGGTCAAAGCTTTCAATTATGCGGTGAAATATGTCAACATATACTGGTTGGGTTGGTACAAAATTTGGTATATACATGGTGTCCAGCATTTGTATCCTGCTGACTATGATTATACCTTGACTTTTGCCCTACCGCTCCTGGTCTTGTTTTAAGAAGGAAGCAAAGTCTTTTCACTGCATGCAGAGGAGAAAAAAAACATGTGGACTTAAGTGCTCACTGTTGACTACTGTTCTTACAATATACTGTAGCTACATCACAGCAGTATGATTTTCAAAATTGGTAAAAGCCCCTTTTAGCATGTAATTCTTCAGAGTTAGTGGTGCTATTTTTAAAGAAACCTTATCTTAGTGTTTCAATTTTCGCCTTCTGTAAGAATCTACCTCCACACCTCAACCTAAGATCTAGTGACAGTGATCAAGTGAAGCTGGGCTTACTGTTTAACAACAGCCAACACTCATTTTCAGTTACATATTAGCCATAGTGATGCCTAGACACAATGTCACAGGGTGTCAGTCTAAAGAGTTGACTTTACTATACTTAGTGCCGTTTCCAGCCTCTAAAGTTTATTCCCACATCATCAAACAAACACACTGTGGGGTGAGGTGCCCTTAAAAGGGCATTTTAGGGAATGTTGGTAGAGAAGGATACACCACCCATCCTAGGCTACTCCAACCTGGAAATCTATTGCCCACTTTCAACTGACTAAAAAGAAGAGACTGTTGTTGAGGATTGTCAATATATTGGTTTGACTGCTGTCTTGTTGAGTGATCTTGAGTCTGCAATTGCTCTGGAACAATTAACCTTTGTTAAAATGTAATTTTGCTTAAAAACTGAGGAAACAAACACATTTCAGTCTAATTGGATACATCCAAGGTCTTACCCACAATACCAAAAGCCCAGTAAAACCCAAGGCTGGAAAGGAGAAGATGTCTAGGCAGTGTACTTTCCCCAGTGAAAGCCCCTTGCTGCCCACTGTGAGAAGTCGGAGCCTTTGTGGTGAGACTAAAGGAAACATGAGCTACAGTGTGCACTCTGTGCCAACTCATCAGGAGAGGTGCTGGGTCCTCACAGACGCCCAGTGCCTCTCCAAATCCCCCATGATCACCTGGCAGTCATATACGCTTGCTTAAGCATGAGCTGGCCGCACAATAACAAACATGTCTGTGTGTGCGTGCGTGTGTGAGAGTAAGAGAGAAAGAGAGAGAAAGGGATGCAAAATGTGCACATATGACATCACTTTCTGTACTTCCCTGCTCCAAGCTACCCTTCTCTCCTGTCAGTCACCATTTACTTTTAAGTCCAGAGGGAAACAAATCTAAAGCTACCTTTTATATTGGTAATGGAAAAGCTGATCCAAGAATGTGCATAACAGAACTACTGAAGACTGACTAAGGAACTGGAGACAGCTCTTTTTCTCAGGGCACTCTCTCACTGTCGGTCCCGCACCTTCACTAAGGTCTCATGCTTCCCACTTTCCTTCATATTTCCTTAAAACTTCAAAAGCTTGCACAGCTCTGCTCAGTGTCTGCTCAGAGAACAGAACATCTTGGAGAGGGATGTTGTTGGAGTTACATCAGCGCTAAGTAGCAGTCCCAAAACAAATATCAATACAGTCAAATTAAATGCTACCACTTGGTGGAGTGCATCTTTTCCAGTCACCCAGTGTGTCACTCTTGGGCTCAGCTTTCACCTGTAGGAGAGGAACTATCTGTCTGGCGTGAGTTGCACATAGGAATCCCATTGCTTTCTAAGAATAAAGTCAACTGAAATGAAGATGTGCTCTCAGCCTTTCACTTCACTGTCCAGGAACATTTCTATTTTTTCCACAAAGTCCACAAACAGAGACAACTAAACAAAGCTGTGGCAGCTGACCTCAGCAAGGGCAGCGCAATAGGAAACAAAGCAATGTACTACTATTCACTTATTGCCATTGTTGATTGTTGCTCAGCACCCTCTATTTCTCTCTTCTATTTCTTCAAACCACTGTCTCTACTTCCCTGTCAAACCTGCTCATCATCATTCTTCCAGGAGCAAACTGTCAAGTTGTGTTAATTAGATTTTGACTGTAGCGACACGCAGGTCAGGAAGCAAGACAGCCATACCTCCCGCTTAGACAGAAAGGGTCAAGTAGGAGTCACTTCAAGCCTGAAATGGCAGGCTCAGAGCTCATAACCCTGCACAATTCACCCAGTCACCATTATCGTTATCATCTACAGGAAAGAGACAGTGAAACAAACAGGCGACTGTTAGAAAATGCGAGGCCTGTCCAAGTGTCGGAAACATCAAGCTAAAAGTAAATAGGGGGTGAGGAAAATGAGATGAAGTGGAAATAATCCTGTTCAGGGCAGTAGAATTATCTTGGGTATTACGTTCACCTATTTTGAGGTATGATTGCAATGCCATCACATACTCCAACATGTATTCAAATCACACTGAGATAGGGACTCCAGGTGCATACTGTTACTGGACATACTGTAGTTCATCAAAGGCTTGCTTCCAACAAAGAATAACAGAGCACTTTCTTAACGTCAGGGAGACTCTGTAAGAGGTTGTCAGTGTTATTTCTAAGGGTTGGTCCAGGCTGAAAGAAAAGCCATGGGAGGGCATTGATCTGGAAGGCTCTCTGGAGATGAGAAACATCTAGTGATTGTCAGAAAGAAAAATAACATCCGTTTGACATCTGAATCCACTATTTGAGGCAGGCAGGGCAGAAAAGGGGGGGGCTGTAGATCAAACAAGCAGCTAGCAGTCTCTTATTGGGAGCAGAGAGCACAGGGAATCAGGTTCTGTCTGCAGACACACTCACACACCACAATGAATGAGGGCCCTGTGGTTCCCTATGTGGCCAGCTAACCACCGTACAGTAGATACAATGTTTGCCTGGAGAAGAAGTCAGGAAAAGTCAAAACCATCTGCAGCTCTTTGACATGTTTAAATCTAAACTAATGGGGGGAAATCGTTTCCCAAGCTAGTGCTCTCACACAGGTTTCCTGCTTTAACAGGCACTTTGACTGCAAGGTGTGAGAGAGAGGGCACAGGGTGTGTGTGTGTGTGTGTGTGTGTGTGTGTGTGTGTGTGTGTGTGTGTGTGTGCGCTTGAATCAAGTTTTTTCCAGATGATGATTACTGAACACACAGTGATAGAGTGAATGATGGAGAGAATTATCTTTCCAACACATCTCCGTATTTCAAAGACCGAGAGATTCACTTGTTTGTTGCTCTATCAACCAGACGTGCTAGAAAGCTGTTTCAGTGTGTTGAGGGCAGATGGAAGACAGGACATAAGCTACTCATTCGAACTTTACAGGCCCTACTTAAATAACAAATGTCTACAATCTCCTCACTGGGGTGATAATTTGTGTAGTTCCTCTCCCTTTCCATTTCTCCTTGTTCTCTTCCATTCTCTTTGTATTTTGATTGCTTTTGATAGCTTGAACATTTATAGACTCTAGATTTATTTCTTGTCCATCTCTTTCAAGTCCTCCATTTGTCGAACTGCTCCACCTCCAAACTCTGAGCCTTATTCCTCTCCTTTCCCTTCTTGTCCTCTCTTCAACTTCTAACCTCTCTTCACCTCTCCAGGGGACATCCCCAATGAGTCATCCTCTGTCTGGTACGAGGACAGGGATATGGCAATATGTTTTTTCATCTCCTTAGACAGCGTTGTCTTATTTTCCTCTCCTTGTGTTTCAAACCATCTGAGAAACTGCTGCAGTTGTTACTCGATGACTCTGTTTTTCTGTTTTCCCCACTGACCGCTGAAGAAGTGGCTCATCCATCAATTTAAATACCCTCTGATGCACTGCCCGCAAAAGACTGCAATGCTCTTCATAAAGTACAATACATGGGCCTGACACCACACATATACACACACACACACCGTATACAGACAGCCTAGCATGCATATAAACACTCCCAAGCACGCATACACACAGGAGGTGCACACCCAAACCTTTCTAAAATCAGAAAAAAAAAAAAGTCATGTATGTTGTCCTCCCTCACTTTGTTATGTATCTTTACTGAGTTAAATAGGTTGTTTGCATATGACGTCACGTCACTGCGTTGCTGTGGCAACAGTTGCAGATGGGGGTCAGGAAGTGATTTTCAACAAAGGAAGCACTATCACAAGCTCTGAAAATGCCAAAGGTTTGCGTTATTTACAGTTGCTAAAATCGACCAAACCGAGAAACCACAAGGAGATTTGATCAAGTACCAGAAGTCGTTATTCACACGGGGGGAGGGGAGATGTTAAGTTACTTTAACTTCGTCAAAGTTAAAGTAACTTAACATCGCCTAAACTAGCTCAGTACGGACTTTCCTCCATCTTGTCCATTCTGCTTTTCACTTCCTGACCCCCATTTGGACTTTGCGCGTCATCGGAATCACGTGATTGCAAACAATCTATTGATGAGTGATTGTTACCTTCGAGGAGAGTGTTGACCGTAATCACCTTCTGCTGCAAGTAATTACCTCAATCGATATGTTAAATTGTACAACACCACACCTGGATCTAACAAAATAGGTACGGTACTCATTTATACTGCACAGTGAAATCATTTTTGGAGGCCTTCTCAGGATCCGGAGCTCAAATATGTTAGGATGTTTTACTTGAACCAAACACCCAGAAATAATTTCCTCTGGACGATGAAAATAGGCACTAGCCAGGGTTTTGGTGATTTGCTCAGATTTAGCAAGGGAAAATAATAGGTGAGTAAACTATTGTTTTCCATCCATGTGTTATTGATTTTTTTTCCTCCATTTACGTTTAAATTCAATTGCAGTTACTGATAGGGTAAATCTAATAATTTAACTTCACAAGAGGAACTCTGTCTGCCTCTGTGCTCACTCAAATTTCAATCCATATTACATGTGCTACAAACTCACCAGCATGTAGGCATCTGGATCAGCTTCCCATAGAGAGCAGTGCTGAAGGAAGGGACGATGGGGATGAGAGGCAGGACACCCCCTGTGCTGTCCTGGCATGTCAAGCCTGCCTGGAACCCAAACACCTGGAAAGAAAGACAGACAGAAAGGGAGAGGGTGTGAGGGAAGGAGAGAGGGGAAGACAAGGGAGAAAAAAAGCAGACAAGCAGCAATGTATAGATCAAATCATTTACTGGATCCACAGAAAAAAACATGTCAGCTCTCATTGAGTTCACACAGCTTCTGAAAAGAAAACACAGAAGCACACAGCCAGCGTTGCTGTTCTTTCATCTCAATCGCCAATAAACTGATTTGACCCTATCCCCATCCAAATCTGCACTCTTACTGGTCCTGGCTCTTACAGAGACAGAAGAAAGACAAAATCATCTCATCATCCTCGTTTACCATACAGATAGTTGTCAGCAAGTCCGTCTTACAGTGTGGGAGGCACTGTTAGAAATATTCTTATACTGAACATACATGCGTACTTGATGTACATTAGACAACTACAGACAGCTGCAAGTTTTTTTTACTGTAACAGTTTTTCAAGGTATAATTGATTACATGGCAGAATGGATGTGACCACTGCAGTGTGATTTAATGAGGATACACATTGCTGAGTATTGAATACACTGAGTCTGGCTAAAAAGTTTGTGGGTAGTTTGTGGAGTTCACTAGCACAGATATGTTTACCAACAAACATGTACAGACTGAAGTTTTCAGAATAAATTTTAAGTTTCTTATGAATAAGTCTACATACATATTACAGTACATACAGTAACATTGAGAAAGTAAAGCAAAGGCAGCCACCAAAGACATCGCTGACCAGCTCTTTTGATTACTATAAGAGTTAGATATTAAGTAACACTCGTGCTTGCACTCTGTTAACAGCACAGAGGTGTTTTATATGGTTCAGATTGATCAGGTTCAGATCGATCAGGTCCAGATCATGTATTCCAGGAAGAGATTTTTAGGCTCACTGATTTTGTCTTTTAGTGACAAGGTGTCTCATAATCATATTATCACCATCTAAGCTCGTGGTAGCCACATTGCCAGACACATAATGTACTGCAACCTCAATGTTTACATGTAGTGAACATGGTGGCTGAAGTCCTGTTTAATATTGGAGGTAGTGGATGATGGCTGGGCCCAGCTGTCCAACATGCAGCTACTGTATATGCACAGAGCAGGATTCATTCAATTCCTGCAAGTGAAGGTCTACCAAACCACTTTGCTGTGCAGATGGCCCAGAGCAGACAGACAAAACTTTGGTCAAAACTAAAATGATCATTCATTTTACATTCATATTCCACACTAGTGTAGTATATCAAGTTGAATTGTATGATTGCCAGATACAGATGTAGACATAATAAAAATCCCACTTTGAAATACAAGCTTGGGGCCATAGACTGATTCACTGCAGCTTCCTTTGAGAGACTAGATTTCAAATTATGTTCTCCTTTCAGCAGCCTGAAGCAACTAGTTATTCAAATAGCCCAAGTTTTCAATTATGATCGGTCTATTTACTTCTGCGGCCTCCTTGTTGAGCAAACAGGCTGACTTGGAGTTCTTGTCTACGACCATGGAAAAGTGAGACAATGGCTAACTGCTTCCCTCAAGACAGACACCTTAGCTTTGACAGCCAGTGTCAATAAAACACAGATTAAGATAAGCCTTAGTTTATACCCGTTTCAAATCACTTCCTGAAGTGGGTGAATTGCGGCCAGAATGACCTCCACCCTGTCATGATCCCACTGCCAAAATCCAGAGGTAGAATTAGTACCTTGGCAGATACAGATGCTGATTGGCTGATTGGTCAGAATGATCCTTGGCCACTGACCAGTTGACTGTTAACCCTGCAGTGACCCTGTGATAAGGACTACCAGCATGATGTCCAGCAAACATCCTGCCTTACAAAAACACACCCAGGCCATACCAGGCCAGACTGGGCCACCCCAGATAACTCCAGATCTGTCATCCAGGCTTCCTAAAATGTGGATTAGCTAAATTTGCAAAAGCCTCCATAGTTCTATATGTACTCCATGGCACATCCGGGCCTTTAAGTAAACTATAAACACAAGAGGTTAAAATGTCTTTATTTATAGTTTATTTACAGGTCAATTTGAAAAGCAAAGATGGTGACAAAAATGTACTTTACTGTAGATACTGTAGCTATCAGATATGGCTTTGCCTTCACCTGATTTTAAATTAATAACTAATCAAACATTGTGTATGTAAACAATTTATGTTCCAGCTACATATACAAAACAAGACACATTCAGAACAAAATCAATGATCATTTTTAAATACTTTGCTATGAATGCATACACTATGTGTAGAGAGGTATTACACATTATACAGTATATACATTATAGTAGAGCTTTTCAACTTTTAAACATTAAGTAAATGGTCTAACAACAAATGGTATGAGTGGTACATATAAATAACTACTATCACAGCAGATTGTTCAGAATTTTTTGACCAGTCTCATCACTGTCCCCACATTCCCCTTACAAACTGTCAGGACTTCCTAATAGTACAAACTTTACATACTAAGTAACTGCTTATAAAATTGCCCCTATCAAATTAGGCAACCTGATGAAAGTATGGATGACCAAGAATCTTGTGATTTTACACTTGTTCTCTGAAGAACCAAAAGATTTTGTCTTAGGCCCCAATTTGATGTTGTTGGCAAATGTAACTGTAATTAAAAATGAATTCTATATTTTGAGCTTCAAACTACAAGTCAAAACTATACAATCAGCACAGCAACAGGGGGATGTCACAGCGGCACAATACAAAGCCTGTAGCATCCTATCAGTGTGGTAGGTGAAAACCATGAAGTAGACCAGAGTTGAACTGGTGCTCATCAGGAAGCTCAGTGCTGAGATTTTTATGACCAGGTGAAAAGGGGTCATCAAGGTCATTAAAAGGGCCATTAGGGTTATTTCAGAGCGGAGTTAAGACTGTGACTATGCGGTTAACCTACTGACTTGCGATTATAGTGCATGGAAACCAAACTGTACAAATTAGTAGATTAGTTTTGTGTCAACTTGAAAGATGTTAGATAAAGAGACAAATGTAAGATAGAATTACATAAATAAAATAAAGACAGACACAAACCTGTGCTCATTTAAAACAGCAAAGGAAGGGGAAAAAGAGCACTGGAGTAGAATTAACTTTCCATATCAGTAGTGTATGGTTTTGCATCCACTCTACCATAACTTGCACTTCTTAACTAAACAGCAAAGAACCAAGAATCAAATCAGCAAACACGAAAGAAACCTGTAATGTGCAGGTTTAAACTGCAATCTAGATTGACTGATTTTGTGATTGGTTTCCTTTGCTAGCAACTTGGTTAGTTTTGTAAATTGTAGAATAGATAGTTAAGTAGATCTGACTGACCTTTTTGGAAAAGTCAGGTGTAGATGTAGGGTACAGTTCTTAACTAGAAACAACTCTTTTAGCAGCATGTATGCAAAGTTAATTCTAATTATTATTAAATGCACAGGAATCAAATGTGTTGTTTGCCATATGCCCCAGCTGGGATTTGAGTGGAACATTGTCATGCTCACCTTGAGGTAGAGGTGTGCATAGCAGTGATGTAGCAGGTTATCGGAAGGCTGGCTGAGATTGCTGACGGTGCTGACCAGCTCTGGAGCATACATGGGCACCGAGTGTTCAACATTCACCCTTTCCACCCGGAACTGCACAGAAGGTAGAGGGCGCACCGGCTGAAACGCTGGCATGTTTACCAGTCCCGGTGCAGTCTGGGAGATTGAAGATATAAAAGGGGGGAAAGGGATTAAAAGTGAGAACGCATATCACACATATGGCTCTTGCTGCAGTCTAAATTGAAATGTCCACATCAGTCTCCTTCGTATATCTCTAGGCCGGATCTCTCTGAAGAGTTCTTAAATTTTAAATAAATCTAATTGTGTGAAATAAATTCAGTGTGATATTGATGTATATAATGGCTGGATTAGATGTTTGAATTGTATCTTTTTACTATGGACCTACTGTAAAGTCAGGAAATAGTCAGCAACAGTACAATACAATAATACTGAACTAAAACAGCTATAGAATACAATGAAATTGGATTTCATATTTAAGATACTTACAGTAGAAGACATTTAAACCAATCACTGTCTGTCAAAATGTCAAAATCCAAGCTACCTATTGATTTGCTGCCTGTTTGGATAAGGGTATAGAAGCTTCCATGTCAGAAGCTGCAGTATCTACTGTACAGTGGGTATGCATTGCAAAGTCGCCAACAGTGTCTGATCATCTTGTGTGTATATCATTCTTTCTCCATTCTGCTTTGTATAATAGATTTTATGTAACACCTTCATTTTATGTAATGCAATCACCCATGACATATTAATGACCCTTCAACAAGAGGTTCTCAAGGAAGATAAGGACAAGGATAGAAGGATGTTTGTGGGACAATGTAGGTCTGTGCGGACTACCTTGCGTCCCATGATGACAGGCATTAGTGTGTGAAGGAGGTTGAACTCTGCCATGGAGACAGTGACTGAGACTTGGAGCAGAGTGAGACATGTGAGTCTGGTAGGGATGAATTCTTCCAAGCTTGATATCTCTTCTGGAGTAGCTGGACCATGGCTCTCTTCAACCATTTCTACAAAGACAATGACACAACAAAAAGAAACATGTTAGCTTTGGAACAAATACCATGACATATTGCAGAGGTGCAGTTAAGGGAGAGAGTGAGGTGTAAGATTAAACATATTATTACAAAAACAACTGATTTTCCTTTGTTTTACACATGTGAATCTAACCACAGGTATGCGACCAGTGGTGCATTATTTGAAATAAAGTGATGGAGAGGGAAAGGAGAAAGACATTTGGATTTGAGGCCTAAAGATTGTTTTACAGAGAAAGAGGTTAGCTGTAAAGTACACCAATGTCTTTGAGTGGGCGCCTCTCCTCCACGCCTACAGCATTAAAACAATAAAAAGTATTTTCCAACAAAACCACCACCTCATACACTAAATAAAATAAACATCACTATAAAAGTGCTGGCATCTCCAAGCGATATTCATTACAGTGGCTGTTTCCCAGTAGCTTTGTTTATGAACTATCTCATAAAACCACTCATTCAATCAATAACCAGAAACATCCGGAAAGGCAGAAAATGAAGTGAACCAAGTCAACATGGAACAGAGGCCAGCAAGGTCAGCACTCACCAAAGTAAGGAGTGACCAGAGCACTGAACCGCTAAACCGTGTCCAGGACCTGAGGTGGACCAAAACCTGAGCCCTTTGTTACTGAACAGCCTTGGCTCTGGTCCCAGGACATGGGCTTGTTTCAGTTCAGTAAAGGTTCTGTTGGGCTACATTCCCAGCTCCAAGGTGGGCTCTGAACCTGATACCAAAGTTGTTTTGCTCTCTGGCCTACCGCCGGAGCCCGCATCAGGTTCATCTGGCACTGCCATGTCCAATCTAATCATATGCCAGTGCTCAAGTCAATATCCACAGTCAACATTTAAATTACAAAAAACATGCAGCTCACATAGTGCACAGAGGCATGATTACGAACTCTAAAGCACTCTCTATTTAAAACACACAGAAAAGGCGAAAATATGATAAAAAAGACCAAGTGTGCACGCCAACATACTCACTCTGGCATACACAAACTATTAGTGTCACGCCCTGTATTTTCCTGTTCCACTTAACAGATCCAACTCTAAAAGTCTTGTTACTTTGTTCCCTCTATTGTTCTTAAGCAATATATAAAAAAACATTCACACAAATGAACACACTGTAAGTAATTTGCAAGTTGGAATCTACTGCTCTAAATAGGATAAGATCTTATAAAATACACAGACGCCAGCCAATTTGGCTTCCATTTACAGCTAGTTTTGGGGAGGAAAATGATTCTTCCTGAGCTCTTGGCAAGGAGTGCATGAGTAGGAGCGGAGAAGAAGAGGACGGAATGAGTAGAAAGATAGTCATGTCTTTGACCTCCCGACCTCTACTTCTCTCCTGGCAAGCACACAAACACTACCCTCGCGAAGCCAAGGCTGGAGTGTAGAGCAGCTGTCACCAAAATCACTTGCAGATCAGACAAAACCCGGACCATCCCAAAGACAGTCGGAACTAAGGTCATCTGTCCTTTAAACTGTAGAGGCAAACTTTACCAGCGAAGCTACCAAAATTTGTGTGCTGAAATGCATGTCTTTATTCTTCATCTGTTACCAAATGCATAAACAAATGCTTTGTAAAGTGTTTTGTATCAAGCTCATGTATCTGTTTCAACAGTAAACATCTGGAGACTAAATTAAATAATAATGTGACTAAATTATATTAAAGGAGCGGAGAGGAGAGAGGAGAAGAGAGAAAACGAGAGAAAACGAGAGGAAAGGAGAGGAGAGAAGAGGAGAGAGGAGAAGAAAAGAGAGAAAACGAGAGGAGAGGAGAACTTGATTCAGGAAAAAACCTAAGGCATGTGTTATTTTATCACTCCATATGTAATAGCTACCTTGGTGAAAAATGTTTCCTCTTTTATCTACTCTCAATTTCTCAATCCTCCCGGGGGGTGGGGGGCCACTACACTGACCCTTCTCCAGAAAATGACAGAGAGCACAGACACATATAGAAACAGGAAGGAACACAGTGACCTACCCGGCTTTAGTCAAAAGCTCTATAGTAATTACCCCATCATCTATTATCTATCGCAGATGCTGAAACAACCGAAACCTACGGATGTTATCGTTTCGCAAAAATGAGAGTTATTGCTACAGATATTACACACAGACACACATTCCATGTTCTTTCACAACATCCCGAGGATGAGCTCATCAATAGCTGTGCAGGGACGATCACTAACAAAGGTGTTTGGCTTATCCTCCCTCATGTGGTCCAAAAGGTCACTACTTTCATGTACAGCTGTGTGCTGAAAGATGGGTTGTGCAAGGAAATAACAATGTGATGAGGATACTGTAAAGAGCAAACCGTTGCAGTTTCTGATCACTGGCAGAACAGACTAGAGTAGAAGAGAGGAGAAGAGAGTCGAAGACAAGTGACTAGAATAGAAGACAAGAGAAGAGAAAATAAGAGACAGTGTTGAAACGAGTGTGAAGTTAGGTGGATGTAAGCAGTGCAGTGAACTATTAGTTGTTAGCTAACTATTAGCTGTTAAAGTCAGCCCAGTAGAATAAAAGGAGGAACTGTTAGCATGAGATGTCTGACCTTGCTGTGGTTTGCAGTAAGGTTCGTACTCGTGGTCCATGGCACAGGTGACCATCTTGAGGATGCGGTGGACAGCGCTGCTGTGCAACCTGACGTCCAGCGGTCCCACCACCAGCCTCTTGATGGATGTCTCTTGAACAGCGGGCACTGCTTCCTCCATACTCACCACCGAGAAGTCCTGAGAGCCTACAGACAGAAACACATACACGTAACATGCTTAAAATATACACTGTGTGTGCTATTACAAACTCGTAGATTCTTCTGTCAGTCAGCCAGAAAATTTAACACATTTTTCAGTCACATTTGAAAAGTGTACAGTAGACATGTCACCTACTGTATTTAATGTACGGAGTTGTGAGTTTTTGACATAAATACTTAGGGCAGCACTATTTTTTCCCCATATCCCATTTCTTAATTAAGTACAAGTACAGAATTTCCTCTTCTGTTGGGTGAAAACACAACAAAGATGGCAGTGGTGTAATGCAGCAGCAGGGAGCAGCTCACATAGCGCGAACCACTGGAATGATGAATATTCCAAATGTCCACTTCTCTCACACAGCTGTCCCTTCATTCATCGCAGGCCCCTGTTCCAGAGGTCCACTTAAAAGACTCAGCTCTCCGGCAATAAAAAGGGAGAAATTAAAAATAAAAGAAGGGGGTGGATGAACGGCAGTGAGGGAGGAAGAGGACAAAGGGTCACAACTTTCTTTATTCCCATTACATTCCACCACTGCACTGAACATTCTTACAGCTAAGAGTCAACACTATGAATTTAACTTTTTTTGCTGAAAAGGCTGGGGGATAGGGGTGAAACTCCCAGTGAATTCTGGAGATTTATAAAGGGCAATGGGCAATGCCACTTCCCGTTCCCTTCCTCAGTGAGATTTGGCTGGAATGGATTAGGCCTAATATCAACCATATGGCTGCAGTTAGAACGGTCAGTGGAATGATGAGGAGGCTGAAATTAGCCGGGATTTAGACGATTTAAAAGTGTCTCCATTTCCCAAGATTAAAAAAAAGTTTTTAATCTGCAGCGTTACTCTAATGTGAAGTCAATGGCGAGTGTGACCTGGGTCGGTTAGTATTTCGGTTGACTCAGAGTTTATGTTAGTCCCATGGCAATGGAAACTAATTTGTTTGGTTGACACTGGATCTGGTCCGCGTCCGAGAAGAAGAGAAACACTGACAGAAGAGAAGCATTCCAATTGGCAAGGGTAACCACAGCAGTCCCGCAGGAAAAGAGAATGACATTTATCCTGCTGTCAGAAATGACTTTGACAGCTCAGGATGACAGTATCAATGTTTTTTTTAATTTAGATTTTTATCTGTAGCTGACAGCAGGAGGAAACAATAGCCTAGTCAGAAGGTCAGAGGCAGAGAGAAGTAAAATGAAAGAGAGAAAGAGGAAGGCAAGTGAAACAACATCGATAATTTGATTTATTAGGAGTCTAATGTCACCTGTTCAAGTCATTGAATTAGTTCGACCAGATCTTTGTTTCTTGTGTAACTGAAAAAATGCAACTGTTCACTATATCATAAGAAATGTCTACCTAAGTTAATCATCACTGTAACTGGTCGTTTCCACTGCATGAGGCATGATCACCCAACACCATATTTGTATAACATTCAGCAACACCTGAGCCATAAAGCTATCCTATTATACTTTTGCCATTAGACACAGTAAGGGGTTGCACTTTGTCCAGATTTAATCAGATTGTTTTTTTTATTAAGTGCTGAGCATGTTAAGAGTTTATTTTGGGTTTTTTACCTTAGAGTTTGTGAATGTCAATCAGATGTCACTGTCATACTTACACAGAGAGCAGCTTTCCAGCAGCACTGAAATAAAATGCTCAACAATCACACACTAAAGCACAGAGACGTTTGTGGGCCAAATATAACATTTCAAATTGAAGGGGGAACGCTTTATCTCTTAATGGGACCTTCAGATCTTTCAGACTTGAATAAACATTCTTGAGTGCTGCAGCTGAGGAATGAGAAATCCTGCCCGTCTTAAGGCTTCTGCCAGGAAGAGTGACACCTAATTAGGCAAGAGAAGCCTATTCACTTTCTCAAGAGCTTACAGGTAAAGAGACAGGGGGGAAACAATGTTTCAACAAGCAGCAGGGAGAAAGAAACTCAAATACGCGTCAGCGCAGACTAAACACTTCTGACAGTTGCCCTCCAGGTAAGTTTGGGGTGAGAGCGAGGACAGGAAGGGTCAAGGACCAGGTGGCTGTGACTCAAACAAGGCAAGCTCTTTCTTCAAGTCTCCAGGGGGCTTGTTTGACAGAGAGGATAGAAGAGAAGAAAGAGAGAAAGAAAGAGATGGTAAGACAGAGAGAGTACGAGATAGATAAGAAGAAAGGAACGAGAGAACAAGGCAGAGAAAAGGAGAACATGACAGATATAAAGAAAAAAAGAGAAGAGGTGGCAGGGTGAGCAAACAAGCTCTGTGAGGAGGAATGAATTAGACAATACCTTTGCCGCTGCTGTTCTCCATTGTGTAGAGATAATCCATGTAGAAAGCACCAAAGCGCTGCATGCCCGCTATCTCTGAGTAGGTCTCCTGTCAAACAAAAGTAGAGTTAGGTAAACATGGCAGTAAGGGAGCAAACAAGCTGATAGCATTTAAGAGTGGCAGTGACTGGGGTCGTGGTGGATACGACAAAGGGGGTCAAATCAGAGATAAAAAGAGTTACTGAGGGGTTGATCTGCTTGGTTGGATATCACTTTTTTACTAGCCAACAGTATCACTGATATTTGGAACTCTTTATTTAGGCTTTAAATGAAAGGAGACACTTCACTTCATCATAGCAGGAAGACAGAATTAAAAGTACCTCTAATGTGGGGTCAAATTATAACCATCAACTTTTCAATCACGTTTTTAGAGCATGAAGAGTCAAATTCAGTCAGAGAGAAGACACTTCTATATTTCATTATACTTTACAGTGCATAAGGAAGTAATTTACTAGTATCAAGTGTGTTCTTTATTGAGTAATAAGCTATTGATAAAAAGAAGTGAAAGTTTCCTCATTCAATTGGAGCTTGGATTTATGCCACTGGAAATACGTGTCTTATCTACTAAAAGATTGGACTTTTTCACAACAAATCAAAACTGTCTAACTGGGATTATACTTTCAATATAAAATTGTGAAATCTTATTTGGAAATATTTATTAAGATAGCAAGGTGCATGAATGTAATGTAGAATGTGCTGTAAGCAATGAATCATCGAATGATCATTAATGATCATCAAAGCACTTTGTAACTGTCGATTACCTAACGCTAAAAATAGTGTTAGAAAATGTAACTTTCCTATCCTCTTCAGGGTGGAAGGAGTGCTGCAACCTTTCCAAACACACATTAGGGAAGAGGCAGGGTACACCCTGGACAGGTCACCAGTTTATTACAGGGCTAACACATATAGACAAACACTGTCACATTCAGACCAACAGGCAATCTAGAGTTTCCATTTGACATAAACCTGCATGTCTTTGGACTGTGGAAGCACACCAGAGCAACCAGAGGAAAATGAAGCAGACACAGGAAGAACATACAAACTCCACCAAGAAAAATCCCAGCTGGCCAGGCAGGGTTTGAACCCACGTGACAATGCTAACCACTGAAGCACTGCGCCACTCCTAAGCTATTTATTCATTATTAACAAATAAAAGGGTAAAAGACAGGTAAAAGAACTGTGGACTTTTATCTTATTTTTGATCTACCTGGGTGTCAGTGTATTGTTAGACGATAACTTGTCATCATTTATTAGTCTGCAGGTCAAGAGCTATTGACCCTGTCCTGGACAATATTTGAAAGTTATACTTCTGCTGCACATCAAACCTCTGGTAAACATAGAGAATGAGTGAGCAAGCATGAAACAGAGAGAGAGAATGAGAGAGGCCCCTCTCACACACACATTTAACACCCCCACCCCTTACCCACTACTTCTCTAAACAGAGATTTCAATAGAGCCTTATCAGAGAGGCAGGTTAATGAGTAATATTTATTAGGGGACCTCTAATGGCTCTGGCATGCTTTTGGATCAAAGCCATTGGCTGGTTTCAAAACCGCTAATGAATTAACACTAAAACCTTTGACTCTTAGACTTTCAAGTACGGATAGAAGAATGGATGGATGTCCAAACAATTGCTTCATTGAGGGTCATGAACATTTCTGAGGAGAGTCAACACTAGAGCTGTGATGGCTGATGAAGGGAGCTGGGAGTTATCAGGAATAATGGCTTTAACACGACTACTTAGATAGCAGGAACATTCCTCTACTGCAGCCAGCAGCTGGGTGACTGACAGAAATAACCTAAGTGGCAGTGATTTAAATTAGAATGACTTATTTAGAAGAGAAGTTACTGTACTAAAATATTGTATTAACTTAATAATAGTCTAGTACCGCTAAATATGGTAATAGCTGTTTTCCACAGGTAATCCAGAGAAATCAGATTATTGTTTATTGACCCAGATAAACTACTGTATTAGCAAAGTTAGCATTAGTGTGCTTGCTTTAGCAAGTCACTTAAGCCATACCCATACTAATGTGTGTTAGGAAACATCTTTTGTTCTCTGTTTTGGCAGTGACGGGCCTTCAGTGAACCCTTCATGTTTGTGAAAACAAAGAAACTTCTGTCTTAATAACATTTCTTTGCATCAGCCTCGTGAATATTTGTTCTCTTTACGGCTCGATGACATCAGTGCTACAGATGTTCAGTTTAGTGAAGACTGTGTCAGTGGTTCACGTAAACAGCATCAGTGAGTTCATTATGTTGAATGCATTTGTTCAGAGTATTGCTGTTGGTTGAATAAGTGTGTAACTGTGTAGGCCTGTCGGCCCAGCTGTGGGGTGCGTGTTGAGTTGGTTGTTGGCCTGACTTGGAACTGACTGCTTAATTTTTGCCATATGTTTTAGTCTCTGCTATCAGTTCTGTGGGTGTCCTTTGAATGCTTAGTGGTTAGTCTTCAGGAAAAAAATGCTTAACTGTGAATATACTGTACATGTCACAAACAACCTGTAATGTTGGTTGGAGTCACTACAGGCAAACTGTTTTACTGATGTAGCTGCATGGCTGCTATGAGTTAGATGTTCTCTGAGGACTTCAATCTGAAATGCATGGGCTGCTACTGCATTTTGGCCTTCCAGACAAGCAACGGCAGCCTTTTTGTAAACCTCAAATAAAATGCCAAAAATAAATATGTTTGGGAACATTATTCTTTGGCACAGTAGTATCAGGGATCTAAATATATCTAATTTTATTTTTACCTTGTGATTAGCGGCATCCAGGATGAACTCAGCCCTGACTCCGTTGTTCTCTGGACTGCGGTAGTCAAAGAGGGAGTTGGTAAGGTAAGTCATTCCTTTACTGCTTAAGTTGTCCCCACAGCTGAAGAACACTGCATCCTGCAGAGACACAGAGGAAGGGAAAGAGTAAAATGAGGAGATGCATGAAGCAGAGGATGCACAGAGAATGTAAGAAATATTTAACATTATTTCAGATGTCACAAAAATACAATCCAGCTCATACTACATAAAATAAATTGTATCCAGATGGTTTCAAGCTATCTAATGTAAATAATTTGCTGTCCCTTATTAAATGTTCCACAGCATAGGTGAACCCACAATTTAAAAATAATCATTAAAAACACACAGTTAACACATAGCTTATGAAATACAGTTATTTCAATTGAGCCCAAAAGCGTTGTACTGTACATGAGCAGATGGTGAGACTGCTGTTGACACAGTGATATATGTGGCAAACAGAGAACATTATGGTGAATTACAAAAGGCAGCTGGATCACACTCTTCCATAAACAAATCAAACCACATCTCTACCTCCTTCTGAAAGCTCTTGGGAGCAATAGAGGCTGCAGGAGGCATGGTTTAGGTGAAAGTGGTCTTTTTTTCTGTGCTTTTAAATTCTCTTTTAATCTTTCTCACTCAAGTTTTTCCTTTTTTTTTCATTTTTCCTTGAGGTTTTCAGGCTGTCTTTACCTCTTCACGTCGGTTCATGTTTTCTTCAAAATCCCGTACTCCCATGATTCCTTTCAGGCAGAGTGCCCGGCAGCCCACAAAGCCAATCTGACAATCGAAGAAAGGCTCCCCCATCATCAGCACCTGGAATAAAAAACAGAGGAAGAGACTTTAACCAGTTTTCATACTCCAGATTTGGAGTTTTTGAAGAACAATGTGGATGCTGGATAAACTCTGGAGCCCTTTTCCTCCACTGAAGAAAATAAGGAATACAAAGGCCTGTGCAGTTAAAAAAAACAGCAAACCTATTAATTCATTACAATGAATATAAACATACTTGGCTAAATGGTAAAGAAATTTGAGGTAAGACTTGAAGATGTGACAGTGTGAGGTAAGTTAAAACTGAATAGAATCATTTCCTCTCCAAAGAGAACACCCAGGATATAAAGTGTGTTAAATCAGTCAACAAAAGCTCAGTAAAACCATAACAGTGTAATAATTTACAGAAATTAATTTGACTGAATAACTTTTTTACATCACAATAAAAAATGTGAAAATAATGACAGTTCAAGGCTCAGTTTATTGTGGACTTATCACAAACAAGGTTCTCCACCATGACCAGTTTGAGGCTATGTTGGTTTGTGGTGCTGTTGAGGTTGTGGGCTCATTTCATTGTGATCAAAAGAGCAGGGGTCAGACAGCTTCCATTTTCCCTTGAGAGTGGTGTGTGTGTGTGTGTGTGTGTGTGTGTGTGTGTGTGGCGGCAGTCCAGCAGCCCCTGTAACCAGCAAGGTGTGGTTCTCTCTCACTCACCGTGCCTTTGCTTCACCCAGCAGACAACTAAACAGAGAGCAATCCAATAAAACTTTACGTTTCACCACACAATAATTACAAGGCCTAGTTTTCCCTGTTTTACTAGCCATCCCTTTGCTTTTCAACGCTCTCACTTTTGGTCCCAGTTCAGACTGCTCTCTCTCTCTTCCAGCAAAAGCATAAATTACAGAAATTGTAATTGGAAATCTCTCAGAATTCTCACATCTGGTAGAAAGCTTAGGAGCAGAAAACTCCTTTCCTACTCCAACCAGGTAATCAGAGAAAAAGGTTTAAAAATATTTTCTACGCCGTGGGGGAAATGCGGAAATGATCAGACTTGGGCTCGAGTCAGACACAGATTCCACTGTGTTCACAACAGGCCACAGATTAGTGACCTGGAGAGACTTTATAAATGTACTTAGAGAGGGAATGAAGAGGAACATCTGTCCAACAGTGAATAAGGAGACAATAATAATAATAACAGAGGATCAAAAGAATGAAAAAACAGATCTTTATTAGTCTGTTCTGGCCATGATGGGTAACAACGTTGCTTTCCAGATGGGTACAATTGGTAGAGGGCTGATATCATGAGAAAAATCAGTCACTGTAGTTGGAAAAAATAATGGTTATAGCCTGATGTTGTTTTTACAATAATAATATCCATCATCATTAATACTGGTTGCAATATGATCTAAAATCTATATTAGGATACATTTTCACATTTGCCTCAATAACAATACATGTAACAATAACATGTTTAATTTTTCTTGCTCGTTTCTAATGAGATAAGACCAGTTAAGAATTTTTTTAACTGGACTGGACTTGGGGCTGTTTGGTCAGTTGGTTAAACCTGAGAAAGCTGTCACTGGTTATTGTGGCTAATATATGTTTATTATATGGAAGGGAGACAATTTATTGATTTTTACAATCTACATATTTTTTCGGCAACAGGGCACAAATTAAGCTGTAGAGTCTTACCTCAATAGTGATTCCTTCTTGCTCCAAGCAAAGGACCTCTCTGGACTTGACCTTCTGAGGACTGTAGTAGCTGCTCTCTGACTGGGTCTCTGTCAGCTGAGACAAAAGACAGAGAGACAGAATCAATTTAATATTTTTCAGAATGGTCAAAAATGGACTGAAATAATAAACAAAGATCAAACAGATAAATAACTTAGCAGTCAAAGCTAGTTTGCCTTTAAGTTGACCAGGGTAGAGCAAAAAAAAGCATCACATTTTTTTTTTTATTTGATCTGTGAAAAAATACTATTCGAATTTAACTTCTACAAGCGAAATGCTTCAACAGGTGTCATAAAAAATACATCAAAGCAATAGACCGTGAAAACCGAGGCCCTTACAAAGTTTTATTTCGTGTTACAGTTAAGGCTTTGTGACAGTGTTGGACCCAAAAAGTAAAGTATGTGTTTAAAAATCATGAACCCAGTTCAAAATCAATTAAACAAATTGCAGTATTCAAATGAAAACACTGGTTAAGTATAGAGGAGATTTTGCCTCTCAAAATGTTGGGGAAAGTAAGTTTTGTTTGACAGAATAAGTAATGGTTACGGCAATAATACAGATGTCACAAAAATGCATCACTAAAAACTGGAGAGCATATGTCTCATTGTGTGTGCATGCGTGTGTACCCACAATTCACTGCTGAAACAGATACATGATTTGAAAAATAAACAAAAGTTATGCAAGTCTTTGGACGTGAAGGGCAGTGAGGCCCCGGAAAATAATGCTTAAAACCAGAAACAATAACATCCAAACAAGGACAGATGACATTTTCTTAGATCAGAGACTGGATGCCAGCCTTGGGACTTTTTGGTCGTTTTCTCCTCCAAGTTTGGACTCAGGCCAGAGACCTTCATCAAACCACAAGACAGCCACTCCTCTCTGCTTCTAGGGGAGGCCCTCTGTGGCTTTATTGGGAATGACAATCAGAACATGACTAAAGTACTAAGGATACCAAGGGGAAAACTGATAATGTACAAGTGATTGTTCATTGAGTATTCAGGTAAATTGATAAATGAAGAGGGGTCGTTCATTAGAGCATTAATTGCATTAAAAAGCATTAATTAACTGTGTGTAGAGATAGTGTGGAGGCAGTGAGAGAGTGAGAAAGAGAGATAGAGAGAGAGAGAGAGAGAGAGAGAGAGAGAGAGAGAGAGTCGGGGCAAAACTAGTTGGTTGGAGTGAGAGGGGTACAGAGCTGTGATGCTTTTGAGGTTGGCCAGTCTAAAAACTGTGGCTGTAGAGCAGAACTGTGCAGGCCCTAACCCATTCAACTTTAACACAGGAAGCAGGTGCAGAGCAAGAAGCAGCTGTGCCTTATTATCCTTACTGATGGAGCAGACTCTCTCACCCTCGCTCCCTTCCCCTCTTTCAATTCTGATGGTTTAATCACGTGCAGGGATCACCCCACCCCAGCTCGCAGGTCCCTGGGAGCAGCGGTGAGCAAGGATGTTAAATCTGACTAAAAAATAGTTCTGTCTGACAACACAAGCGCATAGGGGCACTGATACTGAAGGGCTGCCAATCAGACAGAAACAAACATGATGGATGTTTATCCAATAAGAATATGGCCACTTTGGAATTGCTCAAGCTAGAAAGATGGGCCTGAAACACAGGCAGACAGAGAAGCAGCATAGCGTTGGGGCATCAACACAAACGCTTAATACAGCCAGTAATACACAGAGCTACTGCTACCTCTCCTTTATTATATGTCGGCCCATTTAAAAACTTTGGGAGTCCAACACAAATCAAATGATTCTTTATGAGGCATCTTGGAAGTGTTATAACGTTGGATGTGGAAATTGGGGTACTTTATCTTTATGTCCATTCCTCAGAAACGTAACACAGTGGAAAGGATCTGATGGAAAAGTTGAAAAAGACCTTGGGAACACTTGAAATTTGCTATTGTTGAAATAAATGAAAATACCAAAAATAAAGAAACTGTGTTTCTTAAAATGAAAAATGGCATGAAGTCTGGCATGCATTGAGAGTTTGGCAGGTGTGCAAGTGAAAGAGGGGAACAAATGGTCAGTGCTGAACTATGCATTATGTGTGTAAAAGTCATTAAAGTATACTGCCAATTTCTCTGATCAAACAGATCTGGGGAGTAATGGGTCAGCAATCTAAAAATACCTCTCTGATTTCATGTCCATGTCAAACTCAGGTTCAGGCAGTGGCTGTTCAAAGACATGAAATTCCCTCAAACTAAATACTTCCTTGTAGGAAAGAGACGAGAACGTTTAAAAAACCATCCTTTCAGCTGTCTGCAATTACTCCAGACGAGAGGCAATTAATTGATTAAAAGAACTCAAACAATACAGGAACAATTTAAACATTATTAGAAAAGCACCAAAGTCTGTTTGGCCTGAGACATACCTCCCCTTCACTGATCACACACGCTGTGAAGTGCACACACACACGCACACATACACAAGAGCAGTAATGTGATCTGAAGTGCCTGAACCTGAGGGGAAATGCAGATGAATTCCAACTATTCTGAGTGAGCAGGCAGGATTAAAGTTTGGGATCCATTTCTGAATAGTCATCATACCATGTATAATGTTTAAAACATTAACGTGACCCGAGACGCCAGTTAGCGGTTACACTTCCCTCCCCTGTACCGCACACAGAGACAAAGAGGATTGTAACTTCCTGAGGATCAAGCTGTTCTCTGGCTCAAACTGAAAATGACCTCAAAATATAAGATGCAAGGGTGGGGTGGGCAGTGGGAGAGAATAAACACTAATGGTAGCGAGGGAAAAAAACGTAATTGTTAACGATATCTTAAATCAAGAAATTCTATATGAACATTAAATACCATTACCTGCAGAATTTCCCCAAGAATTTCCTGACTTACCAAGACAGCCCCTACACAAATTGGTTATACCTTTTGGGTAATACTGTACACATAATAAAGACACTTACGTTCTTATCTTCACCATCTATCCTGACTCTTGTGTTTTTTTGGACATGAACATTTGGACATTTTTGTTGCCACTGTATGCTGTATAATGTATTTGTTTAACTAAAATACATTTCATCATTTCAAAAGCACATCTTAACCACATTTATAAACCGTGCTGAAAATAAAAATACTTCACTTACTCATGTTTGGCTATTTCATTTTGATATTTGACATTAAGTTGATCGTGTTTTTCCTTGTTCCCAATGACGTGATACAACTTTAACACATGGAAATAATAATAACTGTCATTCAGCCAATGTATGCTGGCGTACATTCCAGCCCCCACGTGACATTTAGTAGTGATTTGGTAATGAAATAATTTATGATGATGTATGTTTTTTATAAACAGCAGATTTACCTTGAAGGTAACAGAAGCTTTGGTGCAGTAGAAGCCTATGGAAACAATGGGGTCTTTGGGTGTGTGTTGTTGGAGGTTGTTGGGGATGCCCCCTGTCTCTCTCTGCTGGTAGAGGCCTTCCTCCCCTTCCTCCTCTGTGCCTACGATGGCTGGGACGAAGGACCAAGCCCAGGAAACCCAACCCTGGTCTGCCTCTTCAGGACTCCCAGACTGCATGTGGAGGTCTGGGCTGGAGTACTGGCTAGTCCCCTGGCTTTCCATATCCACATCCATCCCTGAAGGGAAAAAAGTCTTAATTAATTAAAATGCAAATATAAGCATGCTTACAGTTAGATAAATACTTTGGCAGTTACAATGCACACTTCCAAACCAACAAAGAAAAGCAGACTTAATAAAAAATGCATAATTATCCTAAATAAGAATCCTAAAAAAACAGGGGGTCACTGTCTTGTGCAAAAAACAAATGTGTTACATTTCTACACAATAGTTTTGCCAAATTTATACTGCATTCAAATGAGGGTTCGGATGAAAAACACTTCCCCCTTAGTATGCTTTTACGCCAACAGATAAATCAATTTAAAGAGGCAGGCTCTGAGAACAAACTGGTCAAAGATACAGAGATACGGAGAGAAAACGGTTGATAATGGAAGTGTCTGTGCTCAATGCAGCACACTAAATTAATTTGTTCATGCCTTCAGGGTAGTTTAATACAAGCAAGATGTTTCAGCTGTCAACTGAACACACAAAAACAGCACAGACCAAGGCAGTTTCACAGTAGTTGCTGCCAATGCTCCAGCATGCAGGTGTGTGCTGCATGAACTCACTGCTGCATGAACTCTACAGAGAGAGAGGGAGAAAGAGAGGGGAAGTCCGCTCCAATGGAGGCCAGAGGGCACAGCCTGTCAGACAGCATCCTGACAGAAGAGATCCTTGACTGGGCCCAGTGGATCACTGTGGTCAGGGCTGTCTGAGCTGGACCCATCCACATATGCATGCAGTGAGGGGTTGGGTCACATATTTGTTCAGGAGCCAACAGACTGAAATGGAGGCCATGAAGGAGGCCAAGTACAGTACCTATGAGCCATCAGCACAAGCTGAGCCTGGCTAGGGGTGCAGGTGAAGGCTAGGAAGGGCCGTCTGTGGTACTGTACCAGATAAGCTGGTGGAGGTGGGTGGACTGGTCAAACCTTCTGTGCCTAGCCAGAGCACAAGGGGTTGACTGGAGCACTGGCTACTGAAAGGCACGGGCCTCGCACCAGGGTGATGTAAAAAGTGGTGGGGGAAAGCAGATTGAGGCTGAGTGGACAGAGTTCCAAATATGGGACAAAGCCTGGACAAAAAGGGATATTAGGAAAACAAAAGGCATGGGGTTAAAGACAAATACAAGTTAAAGACTGTCAACAGGCCAGTCCTTGTGTCAGCAACAGAATACCATAGCAAAAATGGAGAAGTAAGTACTTGGATGATCAATGGGGTGCAAGTCAGTAAACTGGCATGTCGGTGGTATGCATAACAAAAGACAAGCAGTATTTTGGTGGAGACCATTTACTATTATCTTTCCCCTGTTTCACAGGTTCCCCAAACCACCAAGCACCGCCCCCTGTCCGTGATCCCGACCTCTGAACTCGTCCCATCGTGTGTGTTTCCATACACGTCGGGAGAGAGGAAGCTGATGTCAATACACAAGAATGTGTAATCCCATTCCTTGCAGCCTCACGTCCTCTGTGAGAAAACAATATTGTCCGTGAGGTCACAGTTTAGGAATCCCAGAGGCTAAGGCGGTGAAAATTATGACATATTTTAATTAAATCTTTCACTTTGCGAATTGGCAGTTGGAAATCCCATGTTATAGCTTTTTATCTCTCTCTCCCCCGATCTCCCTGTTCGATTCTTTCTCTCATTTCTCTTTTTTTCCTTTTTGTTTTCACTCTGTGGAAGCCTTTGAGGTGTCAGTTCAACAAGTTAAGCTCTTTCGCTTCACGTCACAGTCTGACGAAGCCTACGTTTGAATTGCAAGGCAATCAAAATAAAAGCTCAATTACCAATCAAGTGATCAAAACAGACCGGCTTAAGGAGACTTTGAAGTATTAATCCAAAGAACTGAGTGAAAAATTCCCAGAGAGTGATGTGGGCTGGCTAAAATGTATGCTGCTGTGGAGTAGAGCACAATGACCACACAGGTGTGAAATAAATCAACACTACTCTCTACTCTCTGCTTCGCCATGAGAGCAATCAAAGCCTGACTGGATCTTTTTCAGGGACAACTCACAATATCAGTGTGGCACCACATAAGCATGCATATGTCCATAAGCAGAGCTCAGGAGCACTATGTGATAGGATGTGTCAGGGTCATGGTTGGTTTCCATGAGTCCAAGGTGTATCGGTGTATGTCTAAGCTAGCGAGGGAGTGTGTGTGTAAGTGAGCGAACAGCTGAGTGACATTGAGACAGTGAGAGGGAAGGAGTGAGAGAAGGCAGTGCCCTCGCAGGCCAGTAGATGTCCCTCCATGTTTATAGAGGGAGAGGTGGACTGGTTACCTGACCACTGAGCAAAGGCTACTCAGCTCACAGCTTTATGCATCTGCACACACACACACCTTACATTTTTTCCAGTCACATATTATCTTATCTTTCAGATCTGCCTGTTCATCACTTCCTCACAGGTAATACAGCACACACAGACACACTTCAGTGCACAGGCCTACATACTTTGATATAAAAGAATGGAACACATATCAACATGTGTGTAACATATTGTTTCACTTTAACACTACCAGCGTGACATTAACATCAAAATGTATTAAAATCCATTTTAGCAGTCATGGCAGGAGAATATAAAACGCTCTGCAAGACAAAAGGCTGTTTCATCCATGTCCATAAACTTCTAAACTCAATGGCCTCTACGTCTTCACACCAATATCAAAAAGTGAAAAGATGATTAAAAAGAGGCCCTGTCACGTCACTGGACTAGCATAAGGGAGCCACATGAGGTTTATAAGGGGGAGATAGCCTGTGGCCTCTGGCTGATACGTGTGTGATAGTCCATTCCATTCAATAGGACTCTGAGGCTCTCCTACAAAGCAAACACTCAGTACTATACGCTCACACAGATACAGAGCGCAAAACACCTACATACGCCATTGGAGAGAGGCGCACACACACACACACACCCTGCCACACTTCAGCAGCCACAGTCCTCGGTTCATAATTCTTCACATACTTGTTGAAACCGTACAGCTTTCGGTGCCGTGACCAGCTGGTCCATTCAAGCATGTTAGTCATCTATGTTTCCAACCGCTGAAAGTTTTACAGTGTTTCACAGACTTCATTGAATTTCAGACAGTAGGAAAACTAGCCGTCTAATCCTGACTGAAGGGTTGCTTTGGTTAGTGACACACAAGTATCCCGCGCCGTTCACCTATTAGAGCTATTCATTAATGAGACATTGGCTCTTACCTAAAAGAGTAAGATTCAAACAAACAACATGCACCCCAGTGAATCATGTGCACATAAACACATTACAAGGCTTTTTCCACTTCGTTAATTGGCAAAAAGAAAAAACACCTTCACATGCGGTAAAAATTAATATTCAAGAGTAAGCAAGAGTAAAAAAAAAAGGAAAACACACTGACACACACACACACACACAGGGCACTGGAGCCAGACAGCAGAGACTCACCACAAGCAGCCTACAGGAAATCAAATGAATGTGATGAAGAACTATGATACTAGGATCGTGTTCCAGCAATCATGTGACAATGATTGTTTCCTACAAACTACAACCCACTAAAAATAAATATGCATGTAAGCCAAGTCAGTCACTATAAGCGTCAGCATACATGAATGTTGTAGTACTCCGAACCAAAGTTAAAGGCTGTCTGTACTGGTTAAGAAAAATACATTATATTTTCTTATTATAAATAATAAATCATTTGAGCTGTAATTCTGCTACTACTATCAAAAGAATTCAGCTTCATTCCTGAAATCTGAAATGAATACACTGAAAACCATATGCTCGTGAACAAACCCAACTCCCTCCCAACAAACACACACCCACCTACTACAGTACATACACGCACAACTGCCCCCCACCCACCACCCCCCCTTCAGCTTCTTCACTCTGTCGATTACTTCCAGCATAACAAGATCTGGGGGCGCTCAGGTTCCAAGAGCTGGTCCCCTCTTGTATATTTTTGTGATGGGATACTAATTCATTCTCAGAGGCTCCGCATAGCAGTAGCATGACACCGACTCTTACATCTGGCATTGGACACTGGAACTGGAAGCCGCGCCAACTTGCAGTAAAAGTTCCAGGCCAACAGGCAGGGAGCAAGTTAGAGGGAGAGCGAGTGAGCTGTATTGTGTTGGGCTGCCTGCTTCCCTTCTGCCCACCACTTCCCCTGCACCATAATTTGCTCCTGGTGCTACAGAGGCTGATTTAGCCCAGCGGGACCTGGGACTTGATCCTGTTCTATTTGGCTGAGATGAGGATGAGCAGTTGGGGAGAGATGAGATGGGCGTTTAGGGTATGAGGTGGGGTTTTTTAAGGAGGTGGGCTGCAGCTATTAAGTATATAGTGCATGTATATGTGGGTGTGTGTGTGTGTGTGTGTGTGTGTGTGTGTGTATGTGGGTGTATGTGGGTGTACTTGCGTGCATGCATGTGTGTTTTGCTGAGCTCCTGAATGTGCGGAGTGTGATTTCCTATGGTGCTCCAATCAGAAAGACAGAGATGGGTCTGTGTTTGATTCATCCTTGTTTCTTCCCTTCATCCTGCCTCTATACACATGGAGGGGATCAGGCCTGACGACAACGGTCTGTGTTGAGTTACACGCTCCGGCTTTTGTTTGTGGAAAAAGCAGGAGGAGTGCACACCATGGTCAAAGTGATGTTAAATGTCCCGTTTAGGAACAACAGCAGCATATGGACAGACATAGCCCCTGAACAGAACAAGGCAACATGCAGAGCGTCATGAGATGAAAACGCTGTCTAAGGAAAAAGTCAAAGTTTTGTGCATGGTCGGATGGCTCATTAACCACTTCAGAGCTTTGGACCATGTTTTGTCTGAGAAATATGACTGCTACAGGAACCATACTGACACACAAATGCTGCATCTCTGTGAGACCTTAATATATCATTTCCCAATTAATTTTGATACAATAGAATAATGGCAGTAGAAAATGTGGACTTTTTAGGGGCCGGGCAGCTCAGCGGCCGGTCCCTCTTGGAATTGCCAATGTTATTATTATTATTATTATTATTATTATTATTATTATTATCATTATTATTATTATTATTCCTACTAGGAAATCGACCTTCCCATGCATGAAAATAAACCAAACTTTGCACATAGGTCCAGTCCTATGCCAAACTTCCTCAACTGGCTTTGTGAGCTAATAGTCCTGATGGTGGCGCCACAGTAACCGTCTAAATTTTAAAACTTCATAACAAATCAGTTGTACGCTTTGCAACTTTCACCAAAATGTAGGCCCAAATGAGCAGAAATGTTCATATGCTTTGCCCTGGCAGGAATTATGAAGCTTTCTGTTTTTCTCAAAAATTGTAAAACTACTTAAACCTATCTCCTCCCACATTTTTAGCTCAATTGACACCAAAGTTGCTGCACTGCATCTTCAGACTGTCCTCCACAAACAATCCAGCCAGATTTTTGAATTATCATTCAAATTATGGGAGGTAACTCAACAAGATCATGACTTGCCCTTGGTGTCTAAGGTGGTGAATTCGAGCCCTGGGTGATGCAAAATAAATATGCTAATGCATATTCAGGCATTGTGCTGTGTGAATTAGACACACATGACTTATAGGTTTAATACTAATTTGGTCTGGACAATTCTGCTGATGGACCCTCCTGTATGTCTTCCTCCTCTTCCTTTTTTCATCTTCCTACTCTTGTTCCTTCTTCCTCCTCAAAATGCCTGGCCCCAACTCAGTGCTGCGCAGCAGCTATAATTTGCTTTTGTTTTGCTGTGCACGTCCCTTGCTTGGTACATGCGTAGAAATGTACAGCTAAAGCATAGCAGTTTCAGCAAAAAAGAAGGGCCCCAGCCATAAAAAGAAGACTGCCTCATTCTACTATTTTGTGGGTGAATGAATAAATAAAGAGCAAAAATCACAGCCTAATATACCTTACTTAATGTACTTATATATGCAAGTTCTAGCTACTGCAGCTTATCAAGTGTAGAATTCTACTAAAAGAAGTTTTAAAGAAACTCTGCTCAGATCTTTTGAAAAGATTTGGCATAAAATAAAGCAACCCAGAGTTTTTTAGATAAGATAGATAAATAGATTAAAAACAAAACAGAGCCAGAATTGTGACGGCCCTCCCTAGGAGACCTCACTCACCAGGTAAAATTGCTCCAGCCTCCCTGACATGACCACTGCCCTCCTCTCCCTCGCCCTCTTTGTGTCCTCCGATTTCCCCATAGTAGAGGGCTATAATCAGCTCTAAAATGCGAATAAACATGGGTAGCTGTTGATCAGTAATGGACAACTTCAGGCTCTCCACCATGGTCTGGATCTGAGGAAACATAGAGAAGAAAAGCATAAGAGATGAAATTTGATTTGTTAAATTATATGTTTAGATGTGAAATGGGCTACAGGCCCAACCACTTTTGGTGGGCTCCCACATAATGTGAATAGGAATGTTTAATAAAAAAGGGTAGAGCTGCCCCAGGCCCTGTAAGAACTGGTATGGATTCCCCTCTCAGTGTGTTTACTGTAATTATCTACAGAAGCTACAAAACTTTGCACTTAGGCAGAGGGGTTTATGTTATACATTTTGTATTATAAAGTGTTAATAACTTATAAATAACAGAAGACGCCACCAGAATACAGTCAAAAGTGGACTTCCTAATGTTATTGCATAACAAGCCGTAAGAGATACAACTACACTAAATGTGGCAAATCTTTAATGTGTGATACTGTTGATGGTCACACCATGAAAACCCTTTTGAAGGCCACTAAACCACAAAGCTGTTACTGACTATGTGTAGATGGGAATAAGACAGTTCTGCTTTAATTCTGTTGATAAAATTTGTTCAACAGACAAATGGGACCGAATTAAATTTACCATGATGTAGCTTTATAGTGGAAGATGACAAATGCAATACAGAGAAACATAGACCACAGACAGCCACAGCCATCAGTTTTCTGGATAGAATCTACAAAGGTTTACAAAGTCTCCTTATTTTAACCAAGGGTTATGGAGGTTAAAATGCATCGGCAAAAGAATCAAGATGTTACTTTTTCCATCATAAATAGTTTAGATCTGACAACATAAACAAATCTCTAACACATTAAGGAAGAAGACAGACAAGAGTCTAATGTGTGATTTTCAGGAAACATCTTCCACCGTTCCACTGACAATGAGTAGAAAAATAACTGTGACTGCCTCTGATGATTCTCTACTGAGAGGAGTGTTAATTTTCTAAACAAAACGGTTACTATTGTTTTGATATTAAGCCTATTTGAGATCCTGCCGTATTACTTATTTGAGAAAAGCTAACCTAACAAAAGTAAGTCACATGTTCCTCTAACAACTGTAGGCTGCTGTGACAAATTTAAACTTTTCCATCACTGGCATGTGCGACAGGTTTGAATGACAGAAAAATGACACCAGATAAACACATATATATATAAAAATTTGAAGCTGCTCACTTTGATGACAGATGGGATCTTGGAATTGATGTTGTCGTAGGTAAAATGGAGGCGTGTTCTGAAGGAGCACTTGTACAACAGCGGGTCCTGGTAAAACTCGATCTTGCCACTAGCGTTCCGCTTGTCCAAGCACACAGTACAGTCGGCAAAGTTGATCACTTTCCTTAGGACCAGCTCTGGAGCTTCACAGAGAAAAGAGAAAACAAAATCAATGTAGATATTTTGCATTGAACACGTAAGAGGTTGACCCATTGTGCTTGACACTAATCAAACATGTCGACATACATGCATTAGACATGTAAGAAATATGCCTACAGAGACATATCATTACACACAAACGAAGGCATTCATACACACACTAACAGAGAGCAGGCCATGACAGTAAAACCTCATTATCTGTGATGTAGGAAATCAGGGGGGGTGACACTCAGCAGACATCACAGAGCTGTTGTGTCATGACATTGCGAAATGACATTTACAAGAGGTACAACCAACTGGCTTGTGTTTTTATGTGTCTGTGGCGGGGNNGGGGGGGGTGTTGGATGATCACACATCATCAGACTCTCAATTGTCACTGACTCACTCACCCCCGACAGACTGATAACAGGACTCATCATTCCCAGAATTATTTCATTCTCTAAACAGTGCCAGTAACTATTGTTGTAACCACTACTTGCTTCACATGTTGGAGTAGGGCCCCCTTTAACAAGAAATTCCACAGTGATAACAGTAACTGAAAATGACCACTTCATGATTTCTCTGGTGATATAGGCTTTTGGGATTCCCTATAAAGAACCAGTTCTTTCTTCAAGGTTATGATGGTAGTTCAAGTTTAAAATGATTGCAATTCTCCGGCTGTAACCTGAGAAACCATGGAGTTTGTACCGAGCAAGAAAATGGAAATAGACTTACAATATTGTTGCAGTGAATAACCACTGACTAGGAGGATTTTAAAAGTTTATCGTTGTTGTGGAACATCTACAGGATTCAGGAAAAGCCCAGTGTGCTGACTTGTGTGACATAAAAGCCCCCTGTTAGCTCTGCATTATTAAAGAACAAATTCATTTTCAAAGGAAAGCTTAGGCGCTTTATACAGAACAACAATTAGACAAATCAAAAAGCTCATCAACAAAGAGTTCCATGTAGTCTGTGGTCCTCCATGTTATATGTTCACAGCTCTAGTTGGAGCCATCCATCCAGCACTACTCTATCAGAAACTATTAAGATGGAATGGCTATAGACCAGGTCCACAAGTCACTGTCCAGGACTGAGAAACATTATGCAACTAATAGGGATAGGTAATGGCATAGGAAAAAGGACTGAACAAGAACAAGTTTTTGATCAGTCTTGCTCTCGTCAGGTGTTCCAACATGTATGAGCAGCTTGGCTTAAGATCCTCATTCTTTCCTACAAGTAATTAGTGTCTCTACCTCAAGGAATTAAAACAAAAAAAACACAACACATGAGCCATGTAGCCATAAAAAGCAAGGGCCCACAGTTATTGCACCCTCCTACTGTTCCATTTACAAGTGGCATGCTTGGGTTTAAAATCCACCACCTCATCCATCATTTGTGGTTTTAAATGAGAGCTCTATTCCCACCCTGCATTGGACCTACACATGTTCCAATCAGACTGGGGTTATTTCATATCAAGAGTCTGAATTTGAGACTACTCTGGCAGCTGACATTGGGCATTTACACAAACAGCTATGTATAAACTTGTCTGATATGTCTGTTTGACCTTAGTTTGAACTAACAAAATTAAACACTTACTGTAATATATAGGTTCTTGTCTCGGTGGATTTACTAGTTAATCCCACTACCAAGGAATGTAAGCAGCCATTGCTCACCAGTGATGTCCATGAAGGCCCTCTCCCATATATCGTCCACAGTGTAGCACTCTGCTGAGGTAATGTTGACCGACAGCACAATGTCATCTTCCACGTACTTAAGGATCAGGTTGTTCACCACAATATTCACATTGTTCAGCACACGCCTGATCAGACTCTGCACGTAACCTACAAACACAAAAGAAAACACATGAGAAACATGTTAAAATGCACACTAATTCTAGATAAAAAAAAGATACACAGAAAGCATACCTAATTACAAAGGGACACACATACACACAGGAGGACATAGTAGCTATATTAGCATATATCCACCAGCATATATCAGGACACATTAACTTAGTGCTGAGACACCGTAAAAGAGTAAAATCCAGAGCTGAATTCCCTGAAAGTCTAGGCTCAATACCACTGACCCCTGCCATCCTCATGGGCTCGTAAATAAGAGGAGGTCCTGACATGTTATTCTTTGCCACAGTCTATGCCTTGGACATGTACAGTGAAAGGAGCTAAATATCCATAAGAAAACGTTTTTGCTCCTCACCCTGCCCGAGCAGTGCTACAAATCCTGGGTGAATTTATGAATCTCTGAAGAGCTCTCCTCTCCTCCCAGATGCAAAGTCCTGTTTAACCCAAAGCTATGCACATGCTGCCTCAAACATATCCCTCCCAAGCCCGTTAAACCACTGAGGAGCCTGCGTGTTCGCTTAAACATACACAAGGTACACTGCATGAGCACACACGTGTTCACACATACAAAACACAGGACATGATATCGATATGATATTGATATCTATACAAAATAGAGTTATTGAGGGCACAGTGGAACTCTGTTCTTAGGAAGGATTCAAAATGAATGACACAGTCTGCCAATGATGAGAAGAAAAAAACAAACAAATGGGCAACCTGTGTGAAAACGCTTAGTTCACATTCATTTCATAGTGTGATGACTGGACAAGTCACATACTTTTAAAATTTGAATGCATTAGGTGATATGAAAAGAATTAGAGAAAGGGACTTTGAAATGTTGTGGTGACGGAGAGCAAGAGCTAGAGAAATCAATTTCATACAAATGCGAAGAAACGGGAATATAGAAATAGATTTTTTGGTGAGGGTGAAAGGTGGGGGCCGGCGGCTTTGCGGTGAAGAGGCGGAGGGACGTAATAAGCAAGAGCAAGCAGGAGAGAAAGAGCAGTCCGATAGATTGTGTTTCAGCAGAGCTGGGGGAGCCATCCTGCAGTGTTACCAGTACCTCCTAATGGCCACAGTGACGCCCAGAAACAGAAGCTTCGCAGGAAAAACATACATGGTAAGGTCATTACTCAACAAAGTAAGAAAGAACTTAAAATATTACAGACAGGGGAGTTTCGACCATAAAATATGAAAATATACAGCAATAAATTCTCCTAACCACAGGACCAATGGCATTATTCATTCCTCCCATGTACTGTTAAACACAGTCACTACAAGTTAAAACATATAAACCTTTAATGTTTTTCCCTTATTTTTCCAAACCAAATGTTTGTCTTCCTGTATCTACATGCCTGGCCCAGGGCATAACAGAAACGATAATTAGACAGAACTAAATGGTGCTGTTGATGAAAATATTTATATGAATTGGTTAACTGTTCTGCCATTTGTACACAGGCCCGACTACGCATTAGCATAATCCAATTGACAAAATTCTCATGGGTTTGCTGCCTGACAAAACAGAGTGGCAGGAAGAGAGGATGACATAATATAAACTCAACTCATAAACGCAATGTGTGTTCGTGACATTTGTGCGTGGCCTTGCATGCATGCATGTGCTTGTCTGAGTTAGAGTGTGCGCCTGGCTGCTTTCTTGCGTGTATGAATGTGGCTGTGTCTCTGCGTGTGTGTGTGTGCGTGTGTGTGCCTGTGGTTCTGGGGTCAGTCAGAAAGCTGCTGTAGCACCTGCAGCCTGGGCAGTAAAACCAGCACTTTACCCCCTGCTATTTCCCTCTCTGGATCTAATTTACCCGTGTCAAGGAGTCTCTCTTTCTCTCTTGCACTCTCTTACACTTGTTATACCTCTCCTTGCCTCGCCCAAGTCCAGGGCCCCAATCCGTCTCTCTGCGAGTCATCGCGCTGCTCTGAACTTCTGTAAACAATTGACACAGCCAGCACCTGTGCTGCGGCCCACAGGGAAGGAGCCCACTTAAAACTGTTCAACCATAAAATGACTGGAAAAACCAGCTCCTTTATGTGATCTCAGAACAGGCCAAGTACTCTCTTCTGTGCAATACAGGAAAGAAACAGTATACTGTCCATGCTCACCATTTTTCCAGTATATGGAAAGTATTAGCAGCTATCAGCCTTGCCAGTTATTAGCCATGGAGAGAAAGATTGACAAGTCCATCAGACAATAAATGTACTGTAAGTTTGTCCTGCTGTGTTATTCTGAAATGTAATTAGTACAGTTAGCAATGAAGCCAAGAGAATACATACAGTAGCTAGTGTTGTCACATGCCAAAATTATGACTTACAATACAATACCTGCCTAAATATTTCGATACCGATATTGAAATGATACCACGGCAAAAACTAAAACATTAGGAAAAGCAATAAGTGTGACGGCCCTGCACACTACAGTAGTGCACTAAAGTAGACTACACACATATGACTCACTACACCTCTTGGCGGAGGTCTGCGCTCTACTGAGCACATTTTCTAGTAATATTAGAAATAATTATTGACAAAATGTACATGTCATGATTACCATTACCAGTACTGATTGAGTATAAATTTATCTTTTATACTGGTGTTGTTGATCTGCATACGCCTGAGTTTCAGCAGCTTGCAAGTTATGGTAAAGTTGAGTTACCAGTGTGAACGTTGCGTTTGCATGTAGAGATGTTTGCCACATTGGTAAGTTAGCTAAAAAGCTAAAGCCAAATTAAACAGTTATCACTGCCCTTAAGTGCCTCGTCAAACTCTGATGGTGAAAAAAGTTCGCTTGTCACAAAATAAACACTCGTTTGGCTTACATATGAGGGCATGTAATGATGTTATCTATCACATTTGCTAACCTGTTGCTCTTTGAGTTCCTTCAACAGGTCGGCATGTCTGTTGGCCAGTTGCTTTGCCAAGTTGGACGTGTTGGCTCCGTTAGTCTGCGTGGGTTTAAAACATCTTTTACAGACGGGCTTTGTGGTGTCCGTGGGCTTGCCTTGACTTTTCAGTTATGTAAGCGAAATAACGTTAATGCCATGTTTCGCTCCGTGCGCCTGCTTTGTCAACAAGCCGTGGATGGTCAGCAAGAGCACTATGCCTGCAGGGAGTGGAAGCAGAGCACTGCACACACACACTGGCCCGCTGTCAGACATCGACGCAACTCATAGGATTTTTAAAGTACCGGTACTAATAAAATGGGGTATAGTACCGTTTTTAACAGCAAGGTATTGCGATACCTTTCTAGTATCGGTATGCCGTGAAACACCATGAAACAGTAGCTACTGTGGGACAGGGCACCTTTAAATGGTTGAACATGCACATAATTCTAAAAATCCCTATTTAATTCTTAACTTTTATCTGTAAAATATAAAATAGCCGGAACTTAAACATAGTGGTACAAGGATCTAATTTCCACCATGGCAAGTTTCCTTCAGGATTGTGGAAATGCTGCAAGCCCATATTATTACAAGGTTACTGTCACCAACAATATAAGCCACTTAATTATGTTAGCCATTCTATTAGCTCTAGGGCCTCTTATAGTAAAACTGTAGATTCACAGAACCCAACCATGCATGGTACAGCAGGTCTCCAGAACAGAAGAAAGCTCCAGCTGGAGAAAGCTCCAGCCTTTACCAGTATGGGATATTCTCTATCCATAAGTAGCATTTTCCAGTAATACCAGAACAGCTGCTGTATTTATTTTCTGAGCAAAGGCCCCAGTACCAGGATAGCAGCAGCACTGGACCACAGATTTATCTCATGAGTGTGTTTGCATTTCAGTGCCTGCAAATCTCAATCTCCTCCAATCACACACATACTTAAACAAGCATGCAAGCATGCACAATTCTTGGACACACTCAAAGCAACAAAAGCACACTCAAATCTGATACGTACATATAGGTGTATGCACTCACACATGCACACAAACACACCATAGCAAAAGTAGGAATGAACGCACCCACATGCACACTGAACTGAACCAATGTCATAATGTGCATTCCGTGCGTCTGTGGCAGGGTGGGAAACAACAATCCCTTCCAGACAGCAGTTGTTATCTTGAGAAATCAAAATCAAAATTTGGCCTGAGAATTATTATCCAACAAAATCAAAATGGTTACAAGTGGAATTTTACATTGTGTAATCCAGCTCATTGTATTAGTTCAATAGTCAAAAACAGGAGAAATGGTTCCTAAATGCTCTAGTACTTCCAATGGAAGAGGTTGATATTAAAACATTGGTAGATAACTATACACAAGTCAACTATGTATGTGTGGAAGAACTTATACAAATTAATATGATGCTCGCAGATGCAGAGTGTCCATTAATGTTTCAATAAAATGTCCAAAATAACAAGTTATCACACAGGACTAGAAAGAATTTGGCAAGAAATTTAAAATGATCCTCTAACAGATAGGGTGTGTCTCCCATCAGAGCTGTGTGCAACCTTCCTTTACCATTTTTGTGGCTTTTTAGGAGAATTCAGATTTGAAACTGCAAATCTTGAGTATAACTTTGATCCACCCAACTCACAGGTAGCAGGCTAAACCTAGACTCAAAGCAAGACTTGCCACCATAAAATCTCTTTGAACTCATATAAAACAAAACCCACTTTCAACAGTGTGAAAAGGGCCAAAGCAGGAATCCACGGAACAGAGAAATGCGGTTCTCACAAACGGTGGCCGCTGGTCCCCCACAAGCAGCAGTAAACATAATCACTCACAGAATCGCCCAAGGTGAAAGCACTTGGTCTTTGGTCTTTGTGTGGCTACCAATCCCATGGCATATGAATTAACATCACTATTTTCCACCACAAGGAGAACAGGGAGGATAAATTCATTCAGCATGTGAGAGCTTAGGGCCAAATGACTGGATAATTGCTGGTGGCTGCTTTTTAGTGTCGGCCCATGTTTTGTTTTGGTTGTTTTGAAGGGGAGGGGAGCAGACGCAACACAGAGGTTTGTCGACGTAGATGTTGACGAAGAGTTAAGACTGGCCACTGCCCTGCAATGGTCTCGCTGCTAACAGGTCTTCCTTCACGTATACACATCTACACACACTACCACTCTTCTACCACCCATCCACACACATCTGCCTGTGTCCTGTGTAATATTTGAATGTCCTGTAATGTATCATATAATATCTATACAATAATAATAATATTTATATAATGATTAAAGAGGAATGTCAGTGTGGATCTGTTGTGGCATGAAGCTTTGAACAAGCTTTTGACAGCCTCTCTTCAATCCCAGCATGAACAAAATAGCTAAAAGTTCAAATAAGTTAACACGCAGCATTGATCCACAACAGCAGTGCTTAAGAGGTGTGGTCAACCTGCAGACAGAAAACAACTTTTTTTAAAAACTCACCATGACTCATTAACTGAATTTGTTGGTGGCTATTTGTTTATTGTATGTGCTCCATGGTTTCCTAACTGTTCACTTACTCACAACACTGAATGGTTCACAGTGTTTTAAGAGTGCACAATAGGGCATTTTGACAGCTGACCCTGAGCAAACAAACAAAAGATCAGAAACAGATCAGGCTTTATACAGCTAATAGCAGATTTATTGAAGCCCCTATGTGTGGGATTAGAAAATTTCTGTCTTTGGTGACCCTTCAGACCTCTTTAGTAGTAGTATCAAAACAGACACTGTTGCAGACAGTGGGGGTAGCAGCGTGCATTTCAGTATATTTCAGGATATACAGTATGGGTAACATTACAAGGCCATGCAGATCATAGATATTTTCTTAGGCAGAAATGGGAATACAATAGGTACTCAGAACAACAACCTCTGTATCCATACCAGTGGACTATAACAAGTGTAAAATAAGGTACTCACAAGACTAATGAAGAAAATTGCCTGTCAGCGCTGCCATGGAATGCTGTGCTGTGTCCTCACTTTTAAAAAACAACCTTTAACTACATTAAAGACTCCTGACAGGTTTGTTTTGTATCTTATTCTTAGGAAAACATCCTCTGTCTGAGTCATAGCAGGTTAGTTTTACCTCATCTACCTTTTAACCTCTACCTTTTAATTAGGAGAGCTGGGATTACAGCATTCATCTGCTTCCTCACTGTTATTGAGGTGCTGCAACCTTTGACCTCAGAGTTGTCTCTACAGCCTGTAATGGGTTGAAACAAGGTCCACTGCTGGAACAGTGTGGGGTATGCACACAAATTAACACAGATACACTAAAACATACACACACAAAGTTGCACACAGACTCATACACACACACACAAACACACGCACACGCACACACACACACACACACACACACACACACATACACACACACACCTGGGAGATCTGTTGGAGGCAGGCCCGAAGGGAGATGCTGGGGTGTGAGGCACCCTGCTTTAACAGCTGGGGAGAGATATTATCTCGTAACGTCAGGCCTGGAAATGGATCCTCCCCAGATACAACCAGCCAGGAGTTTAGGTTCATACATTCATGCACACTGGGGCTCTGGGAGCGAGCCTTATGGTTGGGTGTTAGACTGTGACCTAGCTCTTAAAGCTCAAGACCCCCACCTCTCTCGATTGTTTTTTTTTCCTTTTTTTCTCTCTAAAAGCCACATCTTTCCTTTATATTTTAGTCTCCCCTTTGCCACCTTCTTTCTCACCTTTGCTATTTTCTATGCTCCAAGAACTGTTCATTGGTTCTATGTTTTTTCACAATGTTGTGTCTGAGAGGTTGTTACATACCTTTTATGGCTTGTTTGTTTTTCAGTGAGATTACTGAGGCTGTGTGTCATTTTACACTTCTACATACATTTAAATAAGATTCAAATTGTCTGTGCCAGCATAAACGTAAAGGAAAAAGTTTGCTAGTTAATATGAGGTCTTTGTCTGTCTAAAAGACAGTTATAAATTAATAAAATAAATGTCATAAATATTTTTAAAAGGCCATTATCCAGCCCCAATCAAACAAGGCCATTCTTTGTGAGGGGCAGTAAAATGCTGGAGTAAAGCAGGCATGGAATCCATGGCCCTGTAGGAGGCATGTGGTCAAGTGGCCTTGTTGATAAGAGCCATCACTATGTGATTTATCACAGACACATCCCCCACGTTCTCTCTGGCTGATTTACACGGGTGAAAAATGCAGTGCTACACAGCTCATCCCAAAAAGAATATTTCTCACAGTGTAAACAGGTATTACTTACATTTGAATCTGACACTGACCTCTGCAGGCATTGGGCTACTAGCAAGCCAGTGGATTGAAATCCAATTATTTTGTCTCTATACTATTCTTAGAAAAAACAAGATTTCTCAGCAGTGTCAATGGGTCCTAATCTCGGTCTCACTCCGTGGCCCCGTCCTCCCCCACTGAAGCCGTGCCTACGCTGGTGGTCATTCTCTGAGCAGGGAGGTGGAATAGCCTCACTGGCCCCACGGCCATCACTCACCTGGGGGCAGGTCCGGGTCGCTGGGGGCAGCCTGCTGGAGGCGGCGGGGCTTGGCCACGGCCTTGGAGCTGTCTGAGACACTGCGACTGGTGGAGCTAGAGCCGCTCTCGTGGTCATCCTGATGAAAAAACAAACGAATGAATGAATGCCCGTGAGGATAGGTAGTGGAGTAAACACAGACTTCTACACCAAGCTTTACAGGACTGGTGCATTTAGATTTGCTCTGACAGCTGCTAAATTATAACCAGATTAAAGTACTATAATGTAGAGTAGTAGTATAGTAATACAATAAAGTGTGGTGGTCCATTAAAATAATGCTTTGATTACTACAACATGCATCCACCAGGTTGTCTTGCTTGTGTTAATCAGTTGCAAGCAGAGTAACCACACTGAATTATTCTGCTATCTGTCAAATTATTCTTGACATGTTTAAACAGCTTAGTCAAATGTCTTTTTGTTGGGCAATGGCACAAGAGTTTTTTAGGTTCAAACTAAGGCTACAAAGAACAGTTCTCGGGTTGAAGTGCCATTTCAATTCATCATGGCCAGAGCACGAGTTGATAACTTTCTTTCTATTACCTTGTGGAGCTTAAGATATTAAGCAGGCTTGCACAGATCTCCCTACACATGAGCAAGATTGATTGCCAAACAAATCATGTATACTCTAGTTATGGGTAACAATGTAGCCAGTCTAATCTAACTGTTACCTTTATCTGTTTATTGAGGGTAATCAAATTATTGGTGTGCATGTGAGCTGAATATCTTTTCTCCTGCATGGCAGTGTGCACAATGAACATACGAGTGATTAGGGGAGCATCTACCACACACCACTGTTTTTGAGCCCCCCTTCACACCAAACCTTCCCACTAACCTTCCTCCCATCCTCATTTAACAACCATCTCCATGGGCTCTACAAATAAACTCTGGTCCTTGAGATGAGACGGGTGAAGGCCTCTCCTCCACAACAGCACATGTCATCTGCACTCAAGAGACCAGCGGCCTGTTAAGCCCAGGAATGCAAGTACAAGATCTGTGTGTGTGTTTATGTGTGCGTATGTGTGTGTGTAGGAATGGCGATGAAATAGACATCCCCTTCAGAGATGAGCCTGAGGATAAACAAAATGAGCCGAGATCTGGGATGAGGACGTTATTTATTGGTTCAGCTTGTAGAGTGCCTCGGCCTAGTGGGTGCTCTGTGACTAAGACATGAGGTGCAATTAAAACAATAGGGACATGAGCGCAACAGAGATCGTGGTTAAAGGACTGACAGCCAAGGATTTTTACTAGATCTACTGCTGGGGTAAATACAATTTTAACTTGAGCTTAGCAAACGCACAAAAAGAGAGAATTGTCTAAAAGAGAGGATCCCATGTTGTTCCTGTCGATAATGTTTCAATATTTTTAGCAATATGTTTAAACACTCTCCTAAAAGTTAAAGCAGAAAACCAAGGCTCTCATATCTGATGTCATCAAGTGACAAACCCTGGAGAAGCTCCATAACAATAAAGAGACGGACTTTGTGGACTTGTAAAATTTCTACTAGCAGATTGTCACCTTCTCCAGAGGGCCTTGGTCATCGTGTTTCCAAGCTTTAGCAGAGGCTTGTTGTCTCGTTTCCAAGTTTTAAGAGGAACTTGCATGTTCACTGCTTTTGATTCAACAGTTCATTATCACAGATCACGGGACTAAAATCTGTCAAATCTGTTTTTGCATGCAGGGGACAAATATTTGTCAGCACTACTGTAAAAACCTCTTCAACCATACATTAAATGATCAGTCTGGAGAATAGAGGAGAACAGCCAAAGCACAAAAGACATACTATGACTACTACAGCTATAGTTCTACTCCTCTACAACTACAATGCATAATTGAACAAATACCTCATATTCATATTCACAGTAGACATTAGCCTGCAACAGAGGATGGTAGGAAGAAATTAAAGAAAGAAAATAAACCAAACATATTAGAAACATTCTAAAAATAGAGAAGAAGGTGAAGAGTTGAGTGAGTTAACCGCCAGTATGGCATCGATTAGGGGTTACTGCAGCACTGTAACCTTTTCACAGTCAGCCCAGGCGGTAAGTTAATCAGACAGTCCGGACAAAGAAAGGGGGCGATCACATGTGTTTAGCATTTAAATGGGGGATCAGCATGGCAAAGTGTCTCAGGAGTCACCCCTTATCCTGACTAATGTAAACACTGAAGGTGTCAAGACCAAATATATTTGGCTACTCCATGCACACACACTTCATTCACACATACTCAAAAGAGCAAATAAAAACCCTCAGCCACACCTTTCAGGCAAGTCACATGCTGTACATACTGTACATGCACGTACCCCACACAATTAACACACATTTCCTGGTTCTGACACTATTTAATGACAATGAACCCTTTCTCTCTGTGTGGTTGAGTAATGAAGATTAGGTTTTAAACATACTTTGCATAATTTGAGTTGTGGACACACTGACAGAGAAGCAAGTATCCCCCAGTGCGGTAAAGTAAACATGCAATTGCCAAAAGAGAGGAGAGAGGCTCTGGCAGAAATATTTACACTTTATTTCAGTAAGGGCCATTGCGGTAGAGCTGCACTATGCAAGCAGTTTTTTCCCCATCAGTGAGTGGTGGGAATTGGTAAACAGAAGGGAGGAATAATAAATACTTCATCAAGGTTCCAAAGAATGGCGATTGGCAAATAATAAGATGTAAATTTGTTACTCATTATTCACACTTCATTTGTTAACTTGTCATCACTTCAAAAGTTGCATCTGCAATATTTAGATATATTACAGCAAAAAAGAAAAAAGGCTGCTTTTTAGATGAGGTAAGTTTATAATGAGACATGCTCACATGTCGAGGTGTTTAGTTTACATCACAATATGCTACTTGAGCACATTAGAATTAGAAACCGTCTCCCTCCCATGTAGACTCTCATATCTATACCTAAAGGAATGCCTAGCCCTGCAGGCCAAGAGTACATTGAGTTCAACAACTCAAACTGCCACTAAAGAACAAGACTGCCAAATTTGGGAGTAGCGCAATTAAGCGCTCAATGTCACCATGGGCAGTGAGAAATTCTCCAGAGGCGAAAAATGCCTTTTCAGAGGGAAGCCCTGGGACAAATGAAGCCTGCCTCAGCTGCTGCCGGGTAAACTGATCCCTCCAATGCCACGGCAGGGCACAGGACAGAGAGGGAGGGATGGAGGGATAGAGAAGGAGGGAAAGACAGAAGGACCAGGAAAAGGGGGGGTTACTTCCCCTGCAGGCATGTCAACTCAGCTGTTGACCAAAGATGACGGTAGCAAAAAAGGAAAAAAGAGACAAGAGACAAAGAGATAAATACAAAAAATAACGGAGTGAGAGAAAGTGAGACAACGAGACCAAAAGCAGCTGAGAGACAGCAAGAGTGAGAGAAACTTGGAGATAATGAGACCAGAACAGAGGCACAGAAAAAAGGAACAGGTCCTGGCAGTGTGAGTGACAGGCGAGGGGGACCCCCTACTCAGAGGGTAAGTGGGCACCCATGGAGGGTTAGGGCACAGGAAGGCCAGGCCTGACCTCTGTCCCCCTGCAGACGTCTGGCTCAGTCAGGGACCAGGAGGCAGTGTGTTGAGCCTGTCTGGAGGGTCGACCCTCATCTGAGCTGCTCAACACATTAGCTGAACTCCGCCACCACCTCCAGCTATTAGAAACAGCACCTCTGCCGATACTGTCACAGTTTCTCTAGTACAAACAAACGAGCTATAACTCACAGATACCAGAAACCTGTAAAATCTTAACTGCCACTGGCAGTGTTATTTATATGTAAACTGTGATGTGAATTAGTAAAACTTATTTTAAATTGATATGGTTTCTGGGCATGTATTTTAACTGTTTAAATTTAAGTTTAACATAAACTTTAAAATAATTTTAGCCTACTGTAAATACTATATACATTACTCAGTGTTAAGTGTGGGGGCAAACAAAATAATGGTCTTACTGTAATTTCTTGTCATTTGAGGCTTTCACTTTGACATCTAAAACAAAACAAAATTGCCAGAGTTTGTTTTTATTGCCCTATGCACATATCTGAAAAATAAAATATGACATTTTCTTTTTTTTCCCTCCATAAATTACAAAGCAATTTTTCAATTTCAGTTGAAGACAGGAAAAAAAAAATGTTGGCATGAATTAGTAGTTGACTATACTCTGTCTGCCTGCAACTGCCTGATCTTTGAAACCCAAACATTTTTAAAACTGGTCAATTTCACACAGTTTCAGCAGATTAATGGGAGCATGCAGAAGACCATTGCTGGATAAACACACTCTTTGTTATTGTTGTTTTTCCTCTGCAGGTTGCTGGCGAACTCATGCTGACATCAAAGCAGCAGGCCTGGAGATTGGAGGCCAGGCAGTGGAGGGCGAACGCCTATGGAGTGAGAAAATAAATGAAGGAAACCCAATAGCTCCTTATCTCAGACAGACCCCCCTCCTCCTCCAAATCACTCATATACACATACAAACACAGACACACACACTGCGTCTGACAAGTAGAGGCCCTGTCCCTTATGTCAGGGTCCACAGAGCACCTTCCCAGGGGAGGATCCAGCAATCAGACCTCCTCCTTCCTTATTCAAAAACACTCACAGAGAACACATTTTGCCATTTAACTTTCTTCTAATCTAACAGAAAACCTCTCCAATACTGGCTGCCAGGGAATGGTGAGAGACACTGTGGATGTGATGGGTTTCAGACTGTTTTCCAGAAAAATACTGAAAACATTCGCTGCTAACGTGATACATACACCCCACATTCAGCAGAGACCACGGCGCTTTGCGCTTGAAGCAGTGCCTCTGTTCTCAGTGCTACTTGTTGTCCTCTCTCATGTTATCTGACTCGCACAACTTTTGCTCCTTCACCTGTCCTTCTTCCTTCTTCCTTATCTTCCTTTTAAATTTTCTTCTTTTCATCTTCTTTATCTGCAATCTATGTACTTTTTGTACATTTGCTTCCAGTTTGCCGTTGTCGTCTTCATCCCTTCGCTTATTCTAGACCTTTTCATCCGCTCCATAACCAGCTAGTCCGAAGCTTGTTTTAACAGTGATGACCCTGGTTCTCATAAGAATGGTTTCCAGCTGGCAACAAGAGGAATGAGACATGAAAAGTGGCTCACAGTTTCAAACATACAGTCACAGTTTGGGATGGTTCCAGTAATGTCAAATGGTATGCAGCCACTTCTTTTACACTTAAGCTGCTCGACCCATTGATGACGACCCCACTGGAATGTAAGCTGAAGAGAACGGAGCTCATCGCAGTGGACTCAAATTACCTTTTCTTTAACGTCCCTTGGCTTCGAACACATCCATCAGCTCAACTAAAAATTAGCTGCTAATGGGTTTTTAATGAAACTGTAACAAATGCAGAAAGCCATTACGCCATGATTAAAGACAGGGGTTTCATTTTCTCCTAAAACGGAGGTAAACTAGAGAAGGCTGCTGCCAGCCAGAGCTGTAAGGACAGAATTTCACACACTCTCCCTCAAAACACTCATAAATGAGCAAAAGTTCTCAATATTACTATTGTACTCTGCAATTTCTATACAGATACAAACTACACAAATGTAAACTAAAGACAACACCACACACAAATGCATGAACACAGTCTCACACACTGCCTAAATATAAAGACCCATACTCTAAAAACACAGCAGAGCCGTGCAGCTGGAATCCATGGCAGATTGGAGGGATTAGAGCCCGAAATGAACCCAGATGAATATCACATTGTGTGACATTCTGAATAATTATCTCAATGAAAACAGCTCATTACAAAAATGCGGTCTCTCTCCCTCTCTCTTCCCCCCTCTCTTCCAGTAATTAAATCCACTACTGGGAAAGAAAATCCCCATTTACAATGCATGTACTGCACTGATGAAATATTACAGTCCTGAAATGTACACAATGTGCCGCAGTATTTCAACTGAACTGGTGTATTCCTTAGCCTTGTTTTTCTGAGCAGATAAAGTGTGAGTCAGTGTAAGATCAGTGTACGGAGGAAGTACAACTTAAGTTTCTGAAAAAGCTCAGCTTACAAAGTAGTAAACAAGAAAGAAAAATAAACTTTCATAATTTTGGAACGTGAAGTGTTCCTATGAAAAATCCAACAGTACATGATAAAATGCAAATACATTCTACATTTTAATTATATGTAAACACTCAACAGTCTGCAGCTTTTATAAAATAGCAAAGATGGCCGACTTTAAAGCTACGTATCATGATTCTCATATAAAAGTCTTTTCCAAGTCAATTTTCTTTTGTGAAACCGCACACCGCAACTACTCAGCACATACTGCATATTAACCTTCAGATAAACAAAATATCCTTGACTTCATATGAAGGACAGACAGCCCATAAAAATATGCATCCAACCCTGGTTTACTTGAAACTCGTTATTTTCTTTATAGCCAAATGAATTATCTGTAATTTGTGCTTTTCAAAACCTCCATACCTATATAATTACCACAACCACAACAGAAAATAGACAGACTTGTGCGATTTCTTTGGAATCATTTATATCAAAAAGGGGGGAGACTGTTTACAAGGTCTGTAATAACAGAAAGTGTTACTAAGCACATTTCATCCCTGCAAACTGCTACAATGAAAACAATAGGTTAATTTTCCGAGCACATGCTTTCCTTCTTTCAGAAGCCCCAAAATATAACATGTTCATTAAAGAGGGGGGAGCGGGGACATGGAAAAGATTCCAACGCATCTGCCAAAAAGAGAATGCACAATTACAAAACTATTTCACTCTAAAGCGGGAGGAATCACAACGACAGCACTACTGATGTCATGCTGGAGGTCTCTGCCAAGAGTGCCTCCACTGTACCCAAGTCAAACTGGCTATGTTTAATATCAGCCTTCAACATGCCCAGAATAACAACAAAGACAAACAGGGATCCCAGTTACGGACCAGACCTACAGGGAGCAACAGAAGGACTTCTGATTTCTCAGTGTTTCATTTGGCCATCTTCGGACAGCCGTTATCTTTACATTATCTTTACCTGAGAGGATATGATTGGCTGCAGTTGTAGTACAGATCTTGTACTGTCCTTCAGTAATACTGTCCTGTATACTTGATATAAGTGCCACACAGTAAAACCACCTTAACTGAAAAGAGCCACAAGCAAAGCCTTAGGCTTAGTGCCCTCTTCGAACCTCTTCGAAGTTTTGACAAAAGCTTGTCTTACAACATCTCAATAACATGGATCAATCCGTGCCATTATTGTCCATTTCCAAATGTGACTAAATTTTAGCTCTACTATGAACCTGTTACATTCTGGAGTATTGGTTTAAGCCCCGAGGCATTTTCTTCAGTCTTATTAGCGAACCTCATGTAATACCAGCAGAAACCAATCTTGTGTTTACGGTACAGTAGCTGTTGCTGCTCCAGTTAAAGTGTGCATAATTCTCCATTAATCTAGTAAATCTCAAAGCCAGTGTATTCACGCATGAAATCGGTTTCTTTGTTACAAAATAGCTTTTTTGCCGGTTATTTCCCCACAACAGTAAGCAGGTCAGCAGTAAGACATTACAAAGCAGAGGGAGCGCTGAAGTCCTTGCTTTCATCCTCGCTAACAATGTTTGTTTTCCTCAACTGTTGTTCAAACAAAGGATTTTAAGTCATAGTAACTCCAATCCAAAGACTTGATTAAAAGCCAAGAACAAGGAATTCAGACAGGCCAGTGACTAGTCCTGATGTAGGTGCCGTGATGGAATTTGGAACCAGGCTGAAGCAGTCTAGATCACTGCTGTCTCCATTTTCTTTTCATTGGAGCCCATTCAAATTCTGCCCAGTGACCTCTTGATGTTAACATACCATGTTCCTGCCTGTACATTTGGTATTATTGCACCTGACACACATACCTGTTGTTTCACTGGTGAAAAGAAGAACACATACAGGAAAGGAACAGAGAAAGAGAATGAAAGAGAGCAAAGAGTGTGAAAAAAGACGGAGAGAAATAACGTTTAGAGAACAAAAAAGCCAAGACAGAAAAGAAGAAAAACAAGAGTGAGACAACAGGAAAGTGGGGGGGGNNNNGGGGGGGGGAATCAAAAGAGAAGGAGACACAGAGAGAGAATGGGAAAGAGGGAGAAATTGTTCCTGATTTAGATCTGAGAGGCTCTGGTCCTTCAGATGTCTCCATCAGCTAACCACAAGCCCAGGCTGAGCATGTGAGGCATGCTGCTTACGCTGGCACAGCTACCCCCTAATGCTAATAACTGCAATGTGTTAGCTACAATAAAACACTCCACATAGACCCTTTACATACACACACACACACACACACATACACAGGCATGTGCAAAAAGACACACACATATTAGCCGAGTCAACTACTACCCCACATGGGGGAATTCTCAAACACAGAGTAAGCTTTTAGTCCAACCTGTTAATTTCTAATCCAAATAATAACAAGTCCCCTGTTATTTGCTAATTATTTATCATGTAGTGAATCTATTTGAGCAAACCATTGTTACTTTCCTTCATGATATGAAAATAATTAATAGTTTTTACTGATAGAGATATCCCTACTTCTTTTCATTTTGATGAGTTGCTGAAAACTTTTGGTCAGGACCTGATTTTAACATAAACTGCCATTCATCTGTCAAAAACCAAACCATCCCTGCCCCGAGCTCTGTCCATTATTTCATACACCATATTAAGAACATTATACAAGACATAAGCACAAGAACGATGTAAGCACCAGCCTCCAAGAACAGCGCAAGCAGTGGCTGAGGCTACTTTGACAACTTAATTGCACACGTGAGGTGCAGCTGGAAGGCACGAACTGTAGAGGCCTAAGTGTTCTTGGAGAGTATCAATGTTCTGAAACCAGCAAGATAGAATAAATCAAACAGAGAGAAATGGGAGAGGACTTTCCGTCAATGTTGAGAAATACCAAAGCCATATTGCAGGAGGTTTGAGCACGCAAGCGGAATGCAGCAGGCCTTATGTTTGCATAGCTTTTGTACACCAGGTTCCAAAGCAACTGAGGTACTGTCATCATTCATCAGCTTACTTGAGAGATGGAAAACTGTCAACCTTACTCTAGAAAAATATCATTATAGTTTCATCCCTGTAACATCTTGATGCCGTAATCCAGTCCTTGCCCAGGGAGCTCAGGTCTGTTATTGTATTCATCAGTATAATGAAAGAAGACATTTTTATTTCTAAACCCCAATATGCATAAAAACCAGTGAAAAAGGAGGCCTGCCCTTGGCCAATAGCCAATGAGGTATATTCACATTTGCAAATCATAAAACTAAAAATATGATTTGAAAAGTTAAAAGTAAAATTCGAAATGTTAAAAGTAAGATTTGAAGAGTAAAACTATGATTTAAATATGTAAATAGGATTTGAACATTTAAAACTTGAATATCTGTAATACCTGCTTTATACACATGTCTGCAGTATAATATCTGTAATGGTACAGACATTGTTGGCATGAATTTCTGAACACAGCTTGCAAAGTTGTATTCGGCTGGAGCAAGTAGCAGAGGATTAACCCTCTGTTACTGCCCAGACTGGTTTGGGCTGTCTTGAGCTGTTCTTTGAGTTTCAGATCTTTCCCCAATTAAAATTATGTTAAAAATCCCAGCAGGCAAAGCTGAAAAAGCAGATTTGAATCTTTAGAGGGGATGTGTTAAACCTCTGCAAGTCATGCTCGAAAACTCTGAAGTCAAATTTTTGAGGCACTGCAAACATTAAGAGCAGAGAGCAGTTGCCAAACAAATTCAAACATTTACATTTTCACATCCTATTTCTCACCTTTAAGCCACAGCTTAACATCTTCAAGCCTTACTTTCAACTCTTCAAATATTCATTTCAGTTTGAAAAAATGTGAATATCGCTTTACCTCACACTTCTTCATATCTCTATGATGCTGTATCTCAACCCTGCATCCCAATATCTCGACTCTCTGTTCTGTCAACTGGAAATTATAACTGTCAAAAAGTTTTTATGAAAGATTAGGAGCAAATACAACTCAATTATAGCATGTGAATTCTTATCTTGTTGGTCATTTTAAACAAGCAATGTGGTCAATGTCAAGCCGGGGCGATACACACCTTCAAGATCTGCATGTTTATTATCTTTTCAGCTAACCATACGCCTTCATCCACACAATCTCCTTTTCTTTTCTCCCCCACCATGGAGAGTGACATGTTCTGCAATTATTCATATTACATTCTTCTTCTCTTACCCACACATTACAGGCGGCCGAGCCGGCCAAGATAAAAGCAAACACTACCAATTCCGGCACACTCTAAGGCAAGTGGAATCTAACTCGTATACCAACACACAAGTAGAGCGAGGGAGCTCCTTCTGAAACACACTCTGGTCAGTATTCCTCTGGCTTTAAGAGTCATTAAATGTTACATATAAAATGTGTTATAGATAGATTCTGCAGATAGAAGTCTATTTAGCATTGGGAAAAAAAGGAGATTTACGCTCTACCAAATAGTTTGCATCTGACTACCTCTGATTTTACTGGTTAAAATGACCTGCCTTACATGGCGTCATCATTTCTATAATAAGAGTGGAATTATTCATGGGTCAAAGAGGTGAGGGTCTGCTAAATGGAGCACACACTCACCCTGAGACATAAAACACAGACCACCCACGGTTTGTGTAACATGGAGTCATACAAGCCTACCTTTCTCCACTGAGAAATTACACACAGAGGCACCCAGTTACCGTGTTACTCCTTATTGTGACTTTCCGTTTCACCCAAAGTAAAAAAATATCCATCTCTATAAATGTGGTAAGATACAATTACAATTACATGAAAATTGACCCAAAACTGGCGGCTTCATTCTGTGCATCACCCAAAAAACTAAACGAAATGATATAAATGAAATGAAAGCCTGTTGTGTCACACACAACACAAACACAATGATCTTAAAAACAATATAAAGTGGTAAACATCTTCCCTAATTTAAGGCAATCACTTCTTATAGCGTCTGTTTAGATTTAAGACAAATAAAGCAAATGATGTTCCTAATTGCAACACAATATCTTCCCAGAATTTCTGCCCAAAGAAAGCACTAATAAAGCGAACATTAGCCTTAATTGCAAGGTAATCGTTTCCCAGACTGCAATATCACCAGGAGCACCCAGCACGTAATAAGCTCCATTGAGGGATTGCTGTAGTCCGGATGGCCTGAGAGCAGGGATTAAACCGTGGAGCGGCAGCATCCTGCCCAGAGTGTATTGATCACCACTTGACTCACTGGATGCAGGAAGCCGCTGGGTTTAATTTTTTCCCCGACTGCTTTCCTGTGTCTGAGGACTGTCTGAGGAGCTGAAGTAACCTCATCCCACCAGGAACCCAAAACTCCATCAAACCTCAAACACAAAGCAGTGTAACGCTGTGGGTTGTGTAGTACTGGCTGACTCACAGGCAATGGTGGCTGGGTGCAAGGACGTCTGCTGGAATGACACACTTGTGCATTGCCTTCTGCAGATGCTTTAAATCAGTTTGGAATGCCAAACAGAGACCAGTGCAATGGGTCACTCTATGTTGAGAACTTGAATGAGAGGACAGACAAATACAACATGGTGAATTGCGTGACTGGTTTATTAAGGCCTAGAATTATGTTTTGCTGGAAACCATTTATTTGGCTAGCAGACGCACTGCATGATTACTAACTGATTTTTTTTTTGTTCAGTGTGAAACACAGACTTACTGACCAGAAAAAATACACCAAGTGGGTTGGCCTGAGCCTACCAACATACAGTAGATGTGACAAAGACAGCAGGCACCTCGTCATAGTCTTCTCCCCATTGTCTTCAGATCAAGTCTCACCTGAAATATCTCACAATCTTGCCAATATAAGACAAAGTTGACAGTTAAAGTTACAGTTGACAGTTTATAGATGCACACCCCACCCTGTATATCAATACAAGAGAGAATAGTTAGAGGGCAAATTTGTAGATGGGTCACAAAACAAACATGTTTGATGTGGGCTTTTAGGATAAGTTTACATGAAGGCCTGACAAACTATAAACAATGTGGAGTTTTCATCTTCATAGACATGGAAATGCGCCATTTTTTTAATAACAAAATGGCCAAATACAAACACATAAAGGGGCCTACACACATAGATACACCACTCCCAAGCACATACGTTTTGATGTTCAATCTACTTCTGTCTCTCTATAGTTCTCTTTGTCTCTCATCAGTACGCTGGCTCTGGCTTCCAACCTGCCTGAGGAATCCACAGTGTGCCAACATTACTCCATCTTTTTATCATTTACAGTCAGAGATGGGTTTTGTTACTGCTACGGGGGGCTGGATTCAAGGAAAATAGATTCTCCAAAGCACCATGTCTTCGCCCTCTGTCTCCTCAGTCCTGAAGACAAGGCCCCGCTGAGCTGATGATCAGACGGATTTATGGTGCAATCTCTGTAAGCCATTTGCTCCCTGCGAGCCGGAGAATCAAAGGCAAGATTTCCGGATGGCATTGGGACAGAGATTATCCAGTTTGTGCTATCTGATTGCAAACTTCCACAGGCTGTTTTCTTTTACTTATTGAACTTTTTCCTTTGTGTTTTCTGACTTGTGAAAAATGAGTTGCACAGGCACAAACAGACTGGGTCTCATTCTATCAGAGGAGACCGTATGGAGGCTGACAGTGAAAGTACATTTGATGTTTAATGTTTTACTAGATGACACAATGACATTTTTTAAGAACACAGTAATATTTTTTACATTTTCATTTTAGAGCATGTTCAACCTCTGTCAACAAGAATTGCATATCTCAATTTAAACCAGATAAGCGTAACTACAATAGACCACTACAACAGGCTTCAGAAGCTGGTCACAGTCCATACATCCCAGGTTTCCTATTTAGTGGGTTGTGGATTCAACCCCTGGGTGGCAAGTAACCACGGGTTAAAACAGTAGCATCAGGAGTATAACTCCACACCAAGGAATCAACTGTGCATCTGAGGTCACAATGTTTTAAAACCTGTGTGTAATTGATTGTTCGATATTAAGAAGTCAAATATCACATCTATAGATTAGCGTTTCACCTCTGAAGTCAAAGTAGCAATCCTTCGTCTAGTAGGTGATAGATTTAGCAACGGTGTAACAACTTGAGGTTTTTAAGAAGTCTTCAAAAAGGGGTTCCCTAATTCACATGTATCACCCATTATTTAGGAGCAATGAGGTTTGGTGGTGTAAAGCCCTAAAAATAGTTTGGGAGCAATCTAACAGAAGAAAGGGCCTAGTTGGACCATATGCCAAACCAACAAGTCTCAGAGGCACCTCCCCAAATCATCTTGAGGCAATGCATCAATCAGAACCTCCACATCAGTGGCAAATGCACTCAGCGGCCATAAAACTCCCAGATCAAGCAGCGAGCTGAGCCAAAACCAGAGAGACTCTCCTCGGTAAACCCAAGCCCTTATCTTTCTCTCATAAAAAATAAAGAGTGCCTGAGATTGTTATGATCCACTGTAACTGCTGTCCAGCCAGTTCCTCTCTGTCTTTGCTGATCACACCTCATCTTCAACATCTGGAGCAGTTTACCGAGATGTCAAGAAGAAAAAAAAAATGTGCCCGTAATTTTGCAACATTACATCAATGTTAGCTGTTAGGTCTTTCATTAAGGCCTGAGTTCAATCTTGCCAATTTCTGTTACTGCTACAACTAGCTACAAATACAAGGACAAAACTCCTAAAAACAGCCGCACAATAAATTCTATCTCGTACCAAAGGTTTTATCCATCCCCTCATTAGAGGGGGAAGCTTGGAGGCAGTAATGCCTTAAATCAAATGCTCAGCATCACATCAGAGACCAGCTCCAATCCACCACATCTGAGCTGAAAACCTTCAAATGACAACACCAACTAATGAACAAAATTAAATACACCAAATATAGAAAAACGGTCCGGGGTGTGAATAGTTTGGTGCGAAGCTGGTAAAACTGAAGATTGCTGCTAACTCTTTCCATGAGATTTCCATGGGGAAAATAAGATACTAGATGGAGACCGTATGAGTTCTATTAATAACTCCAGTTTCCAAAGGGACTCCGTACACAGAATGACAGATTTTAAAATCATTGTTTTATCCTGTGCAGCTCTTGACATTTTCAGATTGCTTTTTAATTTAGAACGGGCTCAGATCAAATAGTTCATTCATATCAAGTAACTCAAGAGGGGCCACATTGAGTGCGTCTTTGCACAAGAAGAAAGAAGTTAAAGTTGACTACTACAAAACCCTTTCATCCCCATGACCAATCTCCTGTTACATACATTGAGCTCTTAGGCATAGGTTAGGGCTTAGTCTAATTTCACATGGAGATGTCCACACTAATAATTCAACTCATACATGAACTACAACGATTTACATTTTTGAACTTACAGGAATAGAAAAATATAAGGGCAGAAGTATCTACGTGTACAATAAATCTAAAAAATAAGCAAAAGTGGTGGTGATTTGGAAGTAGAGATTTGTACTAAAGAAAGTATGTAAGTGTCAAATCTTCAAATAATGCAAGTAGCCTGAGCACAATCAAGGAAGATTTCTAAGCTTGCTTCAGAGCACCATGTGACTTCATGACACAATACAACACATATAAAACCTAATCTATTTTGTTAGTAAATGGTCTCCGGTTTGTAAAATTAATGTCAAAAACAAGTTGACAACATTTTTTATATTACCATACTTTCTGCACTACAAGTCGTCATTACAGCTTATTTTAAGCAATTACACTGTCAGCAGGAGCTGTAATCTCCAACTGCTGCTAAACGCCCAAATTTCCACATTGCTGGAAACTATAATTGTGAGCTGTTCTTGGTGCTTTGTAGATGGGCCCTGTTGAGCAATCTGAATATCCCTAATATTACCCAGTTCCTCTCGAGGGGAAACACGAACGTTAAAAAGGTCCAAATAATTCCGGTCAAATTACACAACCCTTAATGAACTTCAAAAGACGTACGGATGTTTTTACAGGCCAGCGCTCAGGCTTTAACAGTAATTATGAAAACAAACCATATTAATGATATCATTTATCATTTCCACACTTTGGCCGCATGAGGCCCACCACAAAGTTCCTGTCTTTACTGGACAAAAGAAACACTAGTAATCTACGAAACTTAAAATGTAAGATTTTTCCATACACAGATCAATTCTTCCAGCTCTTTCAAAATTCCTGTGGGCCATCACCCAAATTACTTGAGGGCTTCGGGGAGAACTTTCAAGGCCCAAGTTTTGCATGCACCTATGCCAAACTCCCTGCATCCCTGCTAGAGTAGAATCTGATTAAAACTGGACCAGGGCCTGACATGTATATGAACAGGATATCTAACCTCCAGAGAAATATAATCTTGTTTCTGTGAGACTAATGTGACAAAGGCCTACAGGGAAATTCTGCCCTGGGAAACTGCCACCACAGAGATGACATGGCAAATATTGCTATTTTTTAATGTTCTTACAATGTTGAAAGTGTAATAAAGATTAATTAAATGTAACACAAGTTAGCAAATTACACAAATCTACAGCATATTAAGTAAACTGGCTGAATTTTCTTGGTTTAAGAACACAGTAGTCCTCCCACTCACATAGGAGAGAAGTGTAGCGGCTCATTTAAATTCCACACGCTAGAAGGACTTCTGCTGTAAGTCTGGCTTTGCTCCAAATTATGTCTCATGGGTGTACATACCACTGAATAATTTGTCCAAATGTCATTTGCAATTCCCCAAAAATCTTTTCTTAACTTGAAGTCTTTTAGAAAACATCTGTAACAAATAGTTGTTTTGAGACTACGTGCATTACACCGGTACCGGTACTGGCACATGACCTTAAGCTGTGTATGAAGCATAAAAAACAAGTTAAAAGTTCCATCGAACTTGAAACCTGATCGCATGAGCAGTAGCCACCTGAATAGTATGATATTTACCATTAGCTCTGGGCAGCTCGAGCTCATGTGTTACAAATCTTTTTGCCGCAGTCTATATAATTAGCTGTAATTGACTTCCCTTGAAATGTGTTTCTTCTGGGACATCTGGCCTTGAAACTTCAACCTTCCCATAAAGGAACAGCGCCAAGCTACACTTTCAATTTTGCAAACTGCATGGGTGGCACAGGTAGAACCAGGCTCTTCTGAAAAAACAAATCTAACAAATATGCCTTTCATATACCACACCTCAAAAATACATATAACTAAACTAAATACAATAATATAAATATTTGTCTTGGGATAACTGTTCTCAGATTTATGTCCATGATGATGTATCACAGGCCTTAAAGTGACATTTCTCACAGATAATTTACAAGGACAAAATCTCACTCTTGTTGCTTAAACATGCCCTGTGGAGTTTTCTTGTAAACAAAAAAAAAAGGTTCTGTTTACATTCTGCGTTACTCACCAAAACCCATTGTGTGTATCCTTGTGGTCTTCTAAACTTGTTGAATGCATTTCCTTTCTCATAAAACATTTGCAAAGCTGATTTGTCTCAAAAGTTAGAAAACTGCATCGTTTACATCGTTGTTTACTAGCTTGCAGTCTTCGTCTTCTTCCCTGCCTTTGTTGGAGCATTGCTGCATGAGACACACAAAACTGGGACTCAACCATTAAAAAAAAATTGCTCCATAGTGCTGCTACAGGTCAAAAACTCCACAGGGTACCTTTAAGCAGCCTGACTTGACAGATTCCAAATCTTGTTAATGAGAAGCACTGTAGTGGTCACTGCTTGGAGACTAAATGAAACAGAGACCAATGACATGCTAAAGACGGAGATGGCCAAGTAGTACATAGCACTGGTCAAATTCAGTAACATCATCTCACAGTTGTGAGTTCCCTGAATATTTCTGGTCAGTGGTCAATGAAGCTGTCCCTCTTTGTAAGGAACAAATGTGCTGAGTGAGAGCGCTGTGCTTTCCTGAAGGAAAATCATATTGGCAAAGTAGAACCAACCATTTTTAAATGACAAAAAGATGGGGAAAACAATAGCTAATATATATTTTATGCTGGAATGCATCTGTCTAAAAAATAAAGGCAGATGCATCTCTTGATAAATGGAAAGAGCATTTGCAAATAGTTACTTCTGGTAGTATGAATGACAACACACTTTCTTCCCCAAATTCTGAAATGTGCTCCTCATTGCAGACTGCCATCACAGTACTTGCCAATGTGCTTTTTTTTCCCCCAGAAGCTTTTGAAAATGCAGATTACAATCTAAATCACTGTTTTAAAAGGAACAAATGTATCATTTCACCTCAATGAGGCAGTGATTCATTTGCTTCTGGTTCCCTGATTTGCTTTCCTACTTTCTGATGCATTCCTCATCAGAGTAATAAACGAGGATAAGAAAGATAAAAGCAATTGCTGATGCTACTTACCTGACTGTGTTAAATTAACAAGCTTTAAGACCTACCTATGACGTGCCTCACCACACTACAGCAAAATGGGAATAATATGGTTGAGCTGTGTTGTTAGCAAGTGTGGCTGCAATAAAATAGTCCATAACAAACTACTAATGGAACCTAGTGGAATCAGAGCTGCTAGGCCAGAAACAACGTGTCATATCGGGCCAAACGAGTAGACCTTTGCCTAAACACCAAAACAAGTAAGGGGTGGCACGAGAAGGGGGACATAAAACTCCTAAAGGCCAGAGGGATTCATGTATTTGATTTGAGAAAGAGCTAGAGTTAAAAACAGTAAAAAAAAAAAAAATTAAAAATTAGATTTTGTGAGTATGGTATGTAAACAGGAAGAATAGTAAGATTGTTTGCAGCTAACAAACAGTTTGCAGATACAAGACCACATAACTGTAACTGTATTTAAAACATACAGCATAAGTAGTTTCTCTTCATGTGATTTTACACCAAGTCAGGATTATAGTGTGCCTTTGTCACAGCAATTTCACCTTAGGGTCAAGCTCAACATGTTTAAAAGAAAAACATTCAGCATTTGTTTATTTAAAACAAAGTCCATTGCGAAACTTCTTGGAAACACAAAGAGAAAAAGGAATGAAAAAGCTTAACTTTGGCGTAAGGAGAAATTTCACATAAATAACAAGAAGATCTGGCCAGCCCTGTTTTGGCCCTGTAGTGGAGTCAAGCATAACATGTTTCTCATACCAGCAAAGAACTAACCTGGGCTCCATCCTTCAGCTTGAGGATGCACTCCATGGTGTTGATGGTGATGACAACAGGCTCCGAGCCCAGCTTGGTCCAGGGTACATGGATACGCAGCTCATGGATATGACCACTCATGAATGTAAAGGGCAGCTTCAACTCCTATAAATATGCAAAGACATATAAAGATGAAAACAGATAGCTATGTAACTATAGTTGAAATAAGCAGTACTAGTATTACATCTGCGTTGCAAACAACATTGTAAAGGCATATGGCGAAATCACTGCTGAGGCTTCAAAAACATTTGGAACATTCATTCATCCATTTTCTAAACCGCTCTTTGATACTAATATTTGAGGACGAGAGGATAGTAAAAACAACAACTACAGATTACATATTGGTCACACTTTTAACAAAATCAGTCAGATTTTCTCAGAGGCAGGCGAATCACTGTTCTGCATCTTGAACTACTCTGTGTGAGAACGAGTCCCATGAAACCAGACTGCCTGAACACAGGCTTCACATGCCTCCTTCATCAGTCGAAGCCAAAAAACTAATAACCAAACATATTTCTAAAGAAAAGCTGTCATGGATCTGTAGTATGTCTGCTCGATAACTCCCACAATGTTTCACTAAAAATTACTCTTTATATTTAGAAGATGATCTCTAATTGCACATTTTAAAAGAGGCACTGTCCAAATGAAATGCAATAAAACAAAGGCAAAGGCCGGATAATGGCCAAGGTTTTGACATACCGTTACACATCAAAATCCTAACACAATTCCCACTGTCAGTTGGCTTAAAGCTGCTTCCAATAAGAACTTTCATCACAGTCTCTGTTGGGTTAGGTAGTGTTTTGGTCTGCTGTTCAGAAGCAGTCAGAACCCACTCAAGAGAAAAGAAAATTCTTTTAACTCATGGCAGACGGATCTAATCCAGACATTACATTTTTTAAAAAGAACACTGTGTCAAAATAAGACTGCAGAGCAAAATATCTGAGTATATATCTGAAATCTATTAAACTCCTCCAAAATGACAGTAAAGATACTGCGGTTGCAACTGGCTGAACAGCATGGCTGCATTTTTTTTTCTGATTCTAGTCAAGGCAATAGACCATGACTATATACATTGTAGCTAAGATGTAGACACGACTGAGTGGAAAAAATATGCTAGTGGGACACATGCTTACCCTCTGCTCAAGACTTCCTTTCCAAAGCTTTTACTTTATTTTACGTTCTGATGGAAACAACTTAAATTCTGACTTTATCGTAAACACATTCTGCAATGTTTAGCACTGTCATGTTTACATGCTTAGCTGTTCTTCAGACCAAAATGCTAAAATTACACCATTTTAAAATGCTAAGAGATGCTAGCCATTAGCTTAAGTGTATCTGGTATGTGCATGGATGACCAATGTTTATGAAGAAAAGCGATAAACAAAAGTGCAGTTAACTACAAAATCACTACAAAAATAACAGAGGTATGAGTAAACACAACTGTGATCCTTTGCAGTAAAAATTAAGAAGTGAAATGTACATAATGTAAAAATATGATTTTTATTAATATATGCAGGAAAGGGACATTTAGTATTAGAAAGTTGATACGACTTCAACGAACATTGACATAGAGACACCGATGGTAATCTAAGAACCTATGTGGCTGGAGCAATATGGACCATTAAGTGTGTATGGATACACTTTAGTTAACATTTCTTCCACTAGCAGCACTGAGCACTGACTCATAACTACCATCCATCAGAACTGCATGACATTCCTGCAAACAAAATAACCACATTCCTTATTATGTGCCATTAAAGGTGTAGTCTACAATCCAGGAGAACGCTTGTTGATATTTGAACTCAATAGCCAAACAAATACACCCCTCCCTTCAGTGCTCCTTCAAACTTGTGCGAGTAACGCACAGCATTAGTGTTGTCCCGTGCACGAGCACGAGTTGTGACAAAGCGTCGGTATTTGACAACCTGGGAATGAGAACGGGTTGGTGGCTCGGTCCAAGCCGCTCTGTTTGTTTCCCATTTACAGAGCCAGGGCTGTGTATGAACACCGGACTTTTTTCAGCGCACACACAGAACAGACAGCTAGCGTGTGAGGAGATATTTGCTGAATTGGAACTGTATTGGATTAGAATTGCAGACTACACCTTTAAATGGGAAAATACAATGTCTGTCATCCCAACAAGTTTCGCCTTGGTCTCGTGAAAAAGTTAAAGAAAGCAGAGGATACATTCAACACACAGTACCTGTTCCAGCACATCCAGCTTCAGGTCCAACTTGCTGAGCACGACATCTCCTCCCCAGAGAGACAGCTGCAGGTCGGATGGCTTCAGATTCTTTATATACTTGTTCACATAGCTCATCAGGAGTGGTGTGACATAGGACTCCAACATCTTGTCCCTGTCCTGAGCTCACATCAAACATTGAACAAAACATTGTGATGTTATTCTACACTGGGTTTATTTGTACATTAGAGTATTTAAGCATTAAATCTCCTTTCACCACTATATCCCAATATTATTTAGAAAATACACTACTGCTTCCATTTAGGTGTGCCACTTCCAAGGCAGCTGTGCCGTGCATGCTAGCATGGCTTATTGGGACACTTAATGGAATAGAGCCATAATTAATGATATAAAGTACACCTGTGTTTTTTTCTGCTATGACAAGTGAAGAAATTTCTGTTTGAAAAAGGCCTATTATTATTATTATTATTATTATTATTATTATTATTATAGGCTCATATTCTACCTGTAATATGCTAAATGTCTGGTTATATTAACTGTTTTATATTAACCTCAAGCTGATGCAAAATTCAGCACTATGTTCTTCTATTACAATTTAACAGTAAGTGCACATTGTTGTGGTTCTAACCCTCACCGAGACAGAGATAATGCTCCTTGATTGGCACTCCGTGAACGTAACACCCTCAACGTGATGCAGGGGAATGTTCTGTGTTGGTACTACTGGATCTTCGTGATGCTTTTGATACTGTGGTTGAGAGGCATCTCTGGATCGGCCTCGGAGTATTTCTCCTCTTACCTTTCGGACAGGTGTTTTTCAATTACTGTTCATAACTATGCCTCATCAACTGACACTCTGTCTTGTGGTGTTCCCTAGGGTTCAGTCCTGGATTTGATTCTGTTTGCACTGTACGTTCTTCCTCTCGAGCAGATAATAAGTAGCTCTAAAGATATCTCTTACAATTGCTATGCAGAATGATAAGCCTCAAAATGTCACAAAACTGCCTCAATTTTATGAAGAATTGGATGGCAGATAATCTTCTACAGCTAAATGCTGACAAAACAGAAGTTTTTATTTCTGTCAAAGCTGCCGTCCCAAAGGTGACAGGTATTCTTGGTCCTCTTTCCTCTTCTGTTAAGTCTACCCTCCGTAATCGAGGCATTTCTATGGATCAGCCTTTGAGTCTTGACCAGCGTGTTAACTGTATCACTGTAATGATAATAATAATGACAAATAATTAAAATAACTGTTTCTACCTGCTGAGGAATATTGCTAAACTTGACTATCGCAATTCCTTTTTCACTTGTCTCAGCAAGACTTCATTGGATCGCCTTCATTGGTCCAAAATGCAGCTGCCAAGCTTTTTTTACCAAGTCTTCCAAAAGGTCTCATCATGTACACCAATTTTGATTTATTTACACTGGCTTCCCATCAAATTCAGAATCCAGTTCAAGATTCTTGTGATCACGTTTAGGGCCTTGCGTGGTCGGGCACCTGCCTACTGAGCTGCTGCCGCCCTACATCACCAGTAGGTCTCTGAGGTCCTCTGATCAGGGCTTGTAGGTTGTTCCTCGCTCCAGGCTCAACACAAAAGGAGACTGTGCTTTTGAGGTTGTAGCTCCTAAACTTTGGAAGTCTCTCCCATTGCATCTGTGGACCCCTTTAAAAAGCAGTTCAAGACCCACTTGTTTCGACTTACTTTTGTTTATTTTTTAATATCTTATTGAATCTTGTACTTTTTATGATTATAACGTACTTCTTTATGTCTGCAGTTCATGTATGTTTCTCTTTTATTTGCTTATTTGTCTTTTATTATGAAGCACTTTGTGACGTCTGCTCTTGAAAGGTACCATATATACTGTATATAAAGGTGTTTACTGACTTATCCTGTCACGGAAAGGTCCTAAATATTAAATGTGCATTTAAAAACCAACCTAATTCAAAGTGTTAAAGTCTAGGCAGGCTGAAGGTGTAACTACAGTTGGTATGTAGAGCTGATGTTTACAGTCAACAGAGGCAGAAGGAGAAATATGTTCGCATAGGATGCAGGTCAAGGTTTAACTAACTTTATATAAATGTCAGTGGTTCTGCTTTTAAGTGGCAGAACCACTTTTAAGTTAATTTTAATTCATAGGAGTGTTTGAATTAGCCTGCTTGTTACTGTGACTTCACTTCTTATGCATGCGACTACAAGAGAAACGCCTGTAGTAAGTTAGTTAGCGACTCCATTTCCAAATGCATAGCAATGTGACGGAATATAACTTGGTGTTTTAAATGAAGCAGTGTCGTGCTACGTAGTAAGAAATGTAACTTAACGCTACTGCGGAGTAGTTAGCCAGAGAGGCTAGCTATGCTCTCCTGTCATTCTAGCTATACACAGCACAGCAGCAGAGCACAGAAGCTAAGCTAACTGCTGAGAAGTAGTCGTCCTAACTTCGTTTCGGCTGGATAAAACGTAAAGCCACGTGTAAGAATAGAAAACCGCCTCCTTACTTGACTCCAGCTTATATCCTGTAGCTATTCTTGAATACGACGTTTAATAAAACACATTCATCCCGTTAACTGACGTTAGCCACATCTCTCAACGACTTCAGCCCAAACGTCATCAGTAAACACCAACGCGGCTTCCGTATGCCTGGTGTTGCATTTTCGCTGTAGGAAATTTGCACTTCAGTGTTCAGTGCACATATACAACCCAGAATAGTGGCAAGAGAGACACTCGAAGTTTCCTATAATACATGACTGGGTGAAATGTGATATTCGAGGCATCGACTTCGGAGATCAGTAAAAAGAAATCCGTGAGAACATCAAGCAAATGCCTGATGCACATTGTCTCTTCCTAATTCGGTTACTGCAGCACCAGGTGCCGTAGTAATTAGCAGTTGGTTTAAAAATAAGATAAAATAGCAGCACGCCCGTAGCTGGTCTTTCAGTGTCACTTATATTTGTATCAATATTTCTAATCAGAATGTGCTTGTAGTTACACCAAGAACCACTCTGTGTGAGTAAGAATTTACGAGGAGCACGGGAAGGCATCATTGCTCGTAATATTCGTAATTTCTCTCACACGCCCCTAACCCTTATATGGCCTTAGACACTCACCTTAGCTGAGGGAGTAGAGAATACACTTCACAATGGGCAGCTCCTGAATAGTGTCAATGTGTGGAAGACTTTCTCTTGAAATGACTGAAATATTTTAAAACAACAGGATATGTCCTACATTCGCAACGCAAACCAGGTTTCATTTCCAGGACAGAGATTCACTTGAGATACTGAAACCGACTCATATGGAAAGTCTATGAAAGTGAATAATGAAGGCTATAATAGAAGGGTTTGCATTTCGGTCACAAAGATGACTTGTCTGGTTTCCAAACATCTTATTGATCTTATATGATCTATTCCTGAATATGAGATATGAGATATAATGGTAACTTATGCAACTGGAGGCGCGCAGAAATGTACAGATACAGGACTGTTATTGGAATAATAACTAAATAAATATAGCCTACCGTAAACTGAAATGCAGTGGCAAATAACATGGACAATGAATGCTGAAATAAAAAACAATACAAACTCAATTATTTGTGTCCTTCGCAAGCTTTCGTTTATTGCTTCGGGATCATGGGTGACCTTGAATCATAAAAACTTGGCTTATAAGACAATATAATATCGGAGTAAAAAACAGGGTTAAGATCCATCTTTACGTCACAACCAAATCTGCACACAGCAGTTATCTCTGCGGCCAATGGCTTATTTGGCTGTCTCTCTTAACACCTTTGTTTCTGCAGTTGTCAGTTGCTGCCATTGAGTCGTTTTTCAATAGCTGCACAATATTGAAATGACTCTTTAGAGCACACAAATAAGTCATACCCTGCTAAAACAAGTAAATCAAAGTGATTTTACAATTTGGAAAACTATCAGTGCCTTGTATTATTGTGAGTTTCTTTCATAAGCATGGATTCAAACTTTGAAGGCTTTTTCAGATTAGGGCATACGGGCAGTGTTGGCTGGACTAAAAAAAAGTGGATGTCTGTCTCAGGCCGTTGAGGGTCATATGGAGGAGTCAGAGCAGTGCAGCTCAGTGGCCTGCAGTCAGTGCAGCCTCTCCCCTGTCAGCTAGATAAAGCTTCCTGAGTACACAGTCCACGTAGGCCGGTCACCGATGAAGTTCACCATGTGACTGTCCACTCTTTGCCAACTGTGTGCGTGCGTCAATGTATGCGTCTAAGCGCGCACTCATCGTTATTCTGAAGTCAAATCAGGCCACGATCGTGGTCTAAAGTAATGAAGAAAGTATCTGATATCATGTTATCTTACTTTGCGCCCGCTGACCAGATTTAGTTTAATTCAGTTAATTGATCAGCCTATAGGCCTACGCAGTATAGTTAGGTCATGGTGCAAGGTGTTTGAGTGCATTTTACGCCTTCAAAGCCAGTGATATATTAAAAAATGAGGACGTAGTTTGTTCTATTATTGTTGAGATAATGTGATCCCTGTGAACAGATAACATGTGTGCGTTTTTTTTCTCCCTCTAGGACAGTACTGAGGCTATTCTAACCGATAACTCTGAGTTGAAAAATGTTGCTGATCAGTTGCCGGTTTCCCATCGGTCAAGGTCTCAACCAACTTAAATAAAATCTAATTCAGAAAAGTTTGTTTAAAAATGCACCAAAGTTTTGTTCACTTGCGAGAGAACTCCGAAATAGCTGAAAAGTGTTTTTCTTTTTAAATGATATATTTTTATTATACACACCAGTTACAGTTACATACTTATTTGTCGCCTTCAGCATTACACTATGAGGTCATATTTAGGCTTCAAAACAGTTTCGTTTATTGAAGTTGATTAGAATTTATTTAACTAATCGAATTAGTTCATCACAAGATAATACAGATTTAAATACAATTTTAGGAGTAACTTTCTCAAACAATTAATTGAAAATAAAATAACCATTCCCATGTTTTTGTCGTTATTATTATTATTATTATTATTATTATTATTATTATTATTATTACTCCGTGTACATAATCCAGCTTTTCATATTTGCATCGTTTGCAGGTTTTCATTTTTGGTGATTGATTTTTTGTATTATTAAGAAGCTCAATTGTAGGGGTTTTTTTTTGCAAATATGAGCTTGCTGGAGACGTTGCACGTCTTTGCCTTTTCATTTAGAAACTAATTAGGAAAAGCCTGCAGTGCGTAATAAACTGGGCCTTAGTTAATGGCCTTTCAGCAGCAATGAGCGCCGTTTTAAATCTTCTGCTGTTATTGTAACCACTTTTTCCAGACCCTATTTTCGAGCCCATTAAATATAAATGCTATTTTTTCGAGCAATTAATTGCATGTCAGGTGAAAATCAGGTTTTTAAACGAGTCCTCAGCAGCCAGTTATGGCTGGTGAAATCATGAAACAACAGGCCTGAAGGCCAAGTAACATATAAAGACAGAGAGATGAGGAGGGAGTCAGAGGGGGAGACTCTTACTTTACTTCACCGCATGATAAAAAAAAAAACATCATCTCAGTCTGTCACAGGCCATAGCTCTGATGGTTAATATTCAAGCGCAGTTTGATCCGATCACTGGCCGATCAAAGGTGAGTTGGATGAAATCCAAAATCTTGGAATTTGTATATGTATTTACACAAATCTTTACACTAATCTAAACGTGTGTGTTTAATAATGACGTCCGACGCGCTCACCATTTCCGCGTGAACATGCTTCTTATAATAAACTGTATGCTAATTATATTGTGTAAATTAATTATGTAACGATGATCTAACCACAGCTCAAAAGGGGCCCAAATTGTAACGCGCAGAATCCAGTTGTACTCGATTGATGTTGCATTGATAACTTATGATTATGCTCAATAAAAACTGGTAGCAGGTTGATAGGTCTGAGATATAACAGAAAAAAAACAACACAAAAAAACAAAACAGATTTATTTTATTTTTTGTATGTGGTGAAAGTGACGACAGCTCAGCCACGTCTCATCTCGTCGGGTTAAATTGCTGTCTTTGCGCTGGTGACTCCTTCTGCCGCTTTGCAGGTCATGATATCAGAGGTGATGTAGATAAAGACATGTGATATGGCTGCTAATGCGGCTAATATAATACTAATCAGCCTCTGTAGGCTCATGATAATGGAGCTCAATAATTCAAAGACTTGCAAAAACACTAATAGGTGGATGGCAGACAATTCTGCACAGATAATCAATTATCAATCAACTATACTCAAAAAGACACAGATGATTCTGCATTTTAATGACTTTCCTGTGCGCGAGACTTGTCCTGAAAGACAGTTCATGCTCCCTTGCTGCCAGCTGATCTGTGCTGGTCCACCATAAAAAACCCAGCAAGTCCACACTAAGCTCTCACTGCCTGCTGGCTGTAAACATGACTATTAATTTGATGGCCGTGGTAAATATTGCTTTTGGGCTTTAATTGTGTTTCGTGTTTCAAGGCATGGGAGTCATGAAATAAAGACAGAGCAAAGGCAAATGTATAATGGAAATATTTATTTCTAAAATACAATTTAACATACTTTAAACTTATGACTGTTTTTTGACAACTGTATCATTTCAAGGTCAGAAAGGAAAATAAAAAAACAATATTATGTACATGGTCTTGATATTTACAGGTGGTGTGAAAGCTGGACATGGCCATGGCTCCGCTGCTGTCCCACTTGAGGTGCAACCAAATCCCACTCTAAAATGTGCTGCGGTACACGTGTCCTGATTCGGAGATTGTCTTTGAACAACAAAAGTCGCTGACTTGTCTTCCTGCGTTTTGTCCATTGTTATTTTGTTAGTCTGTCCAGGCTAGTAGTCCTGATGTGGGCTGTGCGTCAAACTGTGCCGTCGCAAGTCACAGTTGCGCCGAAACACCTTTCCGCAGCGGCCACAGCTGTAGGGCTTGATGTCTGTATGGGTGAGAAGGTGAGTTTTCAGGTTACTTCTTTGATTAAAGGTTCTTCCGCATGTGGGGCATTTGTGGGGAGACTCCTGTTTAGATTTAAAGCAAGCAAAGGATTATTCCCTTTAATTGTATAGAACGTCTATAAATTGTATCTTTCAATCATCTAAATAAATCCACTGTTGTGTTAGATCTACCTCACAGTGATTTACACAATAATTTTCATATAACTTTTATGTGATATCACTCATATATCATCATATTTTTGTTTTAATTTGGTAATTGGCCAAACGCAATCGTTTTGTGAGACTTATTAATATCCCCATGCAAGCAGTGGACCGTGCATAATAGGTGAATTATGATCATAACGTATCACATAGTTTAGTGAGGATAACATCATGGTGACTTGTTAATATTTTCAGCTTACCTGCATATGTAAGGTTTTATGGACGGCTAGAGTTCGAGACTGACAGAATCCCTTCCCACATTCTTGACATTTGAATGGTTTTTCCTTGGAGTGGATGTATCTGTAAAACAGGAATAACACTTAATCAAATGTGTGTTCATGCATGGATTTGCTTGTAGCTGTTTCAAATCCCAGAGTCACAGGGCGAAAAATCTCTACTGTGCAAGTTATGAGTGTCCAACTTCATGCGTAAAAGTGCTTTAGCGCCCTCATGGAGAAAACTCTGGGAACAGGCCTGCCTGTATGTTATAGCAAAATTAAGAAATTATTTTAATTGTAAGTCCTGGAGAGGCCATGTAGAGAAATACATATATTTGTGATTTAAATCACATGTAAACTCAGGATTACTGCTGGGAATTCCTGACCCCCCTTCTAGCCCAGTGCGTAATAATCACAGTATCTGTTAAAAATCTGTCTTACCTGTGGTCTCTGAGATGGTCTTGTCTTCTGAAGGCCTTGTGACAAATATCACAGGTATAGGGCCGCTCGTCTGTGTGGGTCCTCTCGTGGATGAGGAGGTTGTAGGACTTGGTGAAATGCCTGCCGCAGAACTTGCAAATAAATTCCTTTTTAGTCTTGGATGGGAGCCTGCCCCTGGTGGGTTTTCTGTCCGGGGACAGCTTGCTCAGCTCGGAGATGGTTCCCCCTAGTCCCGATGCCAACTTCGCCAGATCCGCAGCTTTCGGCGGGTCCTCCTGAGTGGCAGCGAGGGCCAGGTTGGCGAAGTCAAACCTCGGCCTGTCCTTGTGCAGCGAGGGGACGCCGTGCGCAACACCGGCTTGTTTTGGATGGAAGAGCTGCGCTGCGGCTGTGAAGGGTAACGCTGGGAAGGGAATCCTGGGGTCCACCAGACCCTGGGCGGCTGCCATCTCTGTGATCGTCGACCTCAGTCCTTGGATGTGCGGGTAACCAAGAGTCCAGTGGTTCATGTGCATGGTTTGCACAGCGCTGAGGCCGTACAGTCCCTGCAGCTGGTCAGCGGGGAAAGTGTTGACGGCCTGCAGGAAGGAGTAGTTTGTGAGCTGGAGGGCCGGGTGCAGGGGGATCGGAGCGTGCAGGGCTTTGCTCCCCATCTCGGCACAGACCTCTGCAGAAGACACGGCGATAACCCTGGGGAAAATAAAAGAATACAAAACGATGAGCGTTGTGTTTAAATGCCACACTAGAGCCAGTAATTATGTGGCAACAAAAGCAGGCAAAGTATGACATTTAGTTAGTGATCATGATCCAGTCAAAAACACCTGTTTGACTTCACACTACTATTTTACTTGAATATTTTATACACGTTTTTATTCTAATCTAACCTGATAGCATTTATCTCATGAAAATTATGTTCGCCCAGAAAGGGGGTTACATCCCCCCCCCAGCAATCAGTGAATTTGTGCTCAGATTAGGGCGCAAATTAATCACTTTAATTTTAACAACTTGCACAAAGCGATGGAGCTGACTGGGTAAATAAGATGCAGCAGTATTGTCCTATTCTGATTCCTGCTTGTCACAAGCAAAACCCCAGAGATAACATAAACAAGCATTTTACGCATTAACAAAAGCAAAGTTTGTCCCTTAAAAACGGAGACGCTCTTCAAAGCAATTTTATAAAACAAATCAGTCATCGAAACTGTAATTAAATTAAGTGGGTGTAAAACGACTCATATGGCATCGATTAACACTGTAAATTACATATCCAGATCACTCTGAATGAAGCACTAAATCTCATACGAGGTAATTAGTGAAGACACATTGTTGTTTCTGACGGTTGTAGTTGGTGTTTCACAATGCAAAACAAGTGCTCTGCCTGTAGATTTGTAGAAGTTTTAAATTTTGCAAGCAGAGATCAAATATGTTGTTAAGTGCATGAGCATGAGTCAGAGCAAAACACACAAACGCTGGCAATTACCCACAACAAAGTTACTGTAGTCTTTGCTGGAAATACATGTGCTTTTTATTTATTTGGTTGCAGATAGTAGCCAGTTAATTTTATAGCCCTAATATTTTGCTTTTAGGTTTATCTTATTTAATGCTGCATGTTTTGTATAAGGCGGGTTTCCCCTGGGCAAGAGAACATGACAGCAAATAACTTCTGGGCATTTTAACCTACTTCTGCCACAAAACAATGCTTGCGTTAAATAACAGCAGGAGCTACCTATGTCCACAGTGTAGAACAAATAAGGTGAGCAGACAGTGCAAGAAATTAGAGGGGCTGCTTTCATGTTTGTGGGGATGACAAGTTATGTTTTCCCACACAGAAAAAAGTCCACCGTGTTAGTTCAAGACTCCGGATGGTGAAAGCGGGACTGGCGCCCGGCCAGCGGTGCAACAGCGAGCTGACCTTTAGATTTGGTCGAGAATGAAAATAGGAAAAAAAAGCTCGCGTTTTCTGTTGTTGGATAATAGAATATTTTGCTCAGAGCTGTTTTTTTTTTTTTTTACCAATCAGACCAAATCATATTTTAACATAATATGTCACCAGCCTACCGAACCTGAAGCTTTCTGGAGATTAAGGCATTGTTCACGCTTGGAGAGGGCTTGCAGAGTAAAAGTCCTGCGTACATGGTAGCCGGAGGGCTGGTCGCTTGTTTCGGTCAGGTCGTTACAGTTGCTTCACAGATCTTTGGATTCTTTCTACTTTGTTGCCCCTTTCACAGACGGGTTAGGGTTCAGTTCAATTTTGTACAGGTGCAACATAAGTCACCACGCAGGCACTTGTTGTTCTTTGCTCATATGTACAACTTAGCTCAACCTGTTCTTCTCCCAACAACCTTTGGACTTCAGTGACGCTCAGACAGCAGCCGAAGTGCCTTGTCGTATTCTTTGAGTCCCTGTCAGTTTCTTTTTGGCAGAAGGTTTTAAATTTCCATAAGTCGTGACAAGTCTTTACTGACGCGAGGGCCACTGCTTGTTTCAGCAATGTTATGCGCTGTGGACAGAGACCAGTGATGTCAAAACGTGGGTGAACTATGACCTCAACCTGGTGATCATCACGAAGCAATAATCCCCTCCAGAAACAACATTTAATTTAGCGTTTGTTCATGAGAAGTTGACCTTTTTACTAACAGTTTGATCTCTTTGGTTTATAGCTCAAACAGTAAAAGTTTTTTCTTTAGATAAAAAGTTCTAACAAGTGAGTTGAGTGAGGTCGGTTCCCTTCCTGCAGAAGACTGACATATACCCTGCCAAACAGAATCTTACCCCAATAAATAGCTGCCAAAGGTCCTGCGGTATGTCAGTAATCCACAGTAACTATAGAGGCGACGAGCTCCAATAAAGCGCCGCTAAAAGTTTTCCAAGTTCCAAGTCCATGAAACTTTCATGTAGCCATGCAGTCAAGTTTGATGTCTCGGACCTTTGCAGAGATGTGACAAGTTGTGAAAAGTTGTGGAAAGAGGCGAAGAAGTTTGGAGGAGAGACAGCAGCAGCGTGGGAGTCCCGTCCGGAGCTGGGGCTGGAAGTGTGCGTAATGCGCACCGGTCCTTCACTTTTCAGGGCTCCGGGGCTCTGGAGCGCTCAGCCCGCCCTCCGACACGCCTCCACCCCCCTCCTCTATCATTAACTCCAATGTTCCTCCTCTGTTTATTTGTGTTTGGATAGCAACTAGGGCTCCAGACCATAGTAGAGAAGCGTGTTCCTCTGACACCTCTCATATACCATATAGCCAAGGCTGATACCTTCTTTTGGAGACATGATTGGAAGCGCAGGAGGAAAGCCTGGTCGTTTTTTCCTCCAACTCCACGCTTTTGAAAACGTGCTTTTGGATACTTGAGCAGCTTACAAGATTTTTTTTGAAACCATAGACTCCATTTGCGAAAATGGAGGGCACATGCAAGAGCCACCACATTAAATCGTTTTATTTCTTTGTGGTAAGAGTAAAATAATTCTGAGGTTTGTGACAGAAAAAAAAACAACATCCTGAAATTAGCAGCATGGTGAACAAATACAAAGTAAACAGTTAATGCCACTTGTATTCTTCAGACAATGAGCTGTCCTTTTTCCTTCTGTCCAGTTTGATATTTCTCATTAAATTGTATGAAAACACTTCAATAAAATTGGCTAATTACATCATCATGAAAACGTCACACAGGTCGCCTGGACAGTTTCACCTCTGTTATTTACAACCAAATAGGCTTTTTACCGCACAAGTCAGCCACATGTTCTCCAAAAAAAGAACTGACATTTTATTATATTTGATAAATTGTGCGCAGTAAAACATCCTGTAATATGTTGAGGGACTTTATGTGCTGAGATCAGCCTCGATCAGGAAAACTCCTTTTTGCTCAAAAACAGATTGAAACATGAAGTCTCGTTCTTACAGGCTTTTAACCATTATGAGAAGTGACCGAGTATATGAGATTCATTAGGCTCTTTAATTAGATTGCGGTTTGTTCCTGGCCACAGATTTAAACGCAGAGTAATTCATACGCTTGAAAGTGCGCCTCTTAGTGCGACACACACACACACACACACACACACAGAAGTGACTTTACACACACACGGGCAGGCTGAACTTCAACAGGTTGTTATTAAACGAAGATGTTTAAAAAAAAATGTTTCATTTTCAATCAAAGCGCGAGTCACCGAAAAGTTAACTGAATATGAATTTAAATTAAAAAACATTCTGGTGTTTAAATCAAGGATGAAAAAGTCTGCTGATATTTCTTTCAGTGGAGTGTCAGAACGCACGGGTGGCACTCACTGTGACCCGTCTCATGTTCAATTATTTGATCTTGTTCTTTTCTCTCTAATTATCCTTTTTNNNNTTTTTTTTTTTTAGCCTGCATGAAAAAACAGCAGGAAGAAAGCTTTAGTTTTCTACATGAATATGTAATTTACAATGTTCAGTGCAGCAGGACTGATTGAGCTGGGTTTGCAGTTGCTGCAGATCTCGCCTACAGACTTAGTGTACAGAATGCAAGTCTGCAGCGCCGCCTATTGGGACTTTAACAAAACAACAAGCTGTTTCCTCTCCTGCTCATGTGTTTGCGGCTCTGACAGAGCGCTACCTGTTAGAGCAACTCTTCTGTCGACATGGCTGAAAAAATGCTTTAATAAAAAAGGCTGCATCACTGTGGGTAATTCATACTTTTAATAAATAATAAATATATAGGCTATATATTAAAAAAACAAGTCATTTAGCCCACTAGGCGACAAACAATAACAATTTGAATATATGTATTTACTGCGACGGATCATCGGAGCTTCTGATCTATTCACGCAAGTCTTTAAACCAGAGTTAATTATCGGGTGAGTGCGCAGGGCCAGGCAGAACTCGGGTCATCATGTGGGAGATAACAACCAAAGCACATGTCTAATACGTTTAGAGCTCACGTAGCTTAATTTTCGTTTTCTTAGAGCTGCAGAACATTTTCTGCACACAACACGCTTGTGGTTTTCGTTCGGTTTCGTATCACCCAGGCCTCTGTCTTCACTGTCAAAACACTGAGCAATTACAGACAGATTAGAAGACACATAACCCCCCCCACATTTTTACATTATGGATGATGGCATTTTCTCAACGTATCCTTTTCGCTCTGAAAATGTATAAGAATGTCGGCTAAATTGTGTTTATTTTTGTTCCTTGGAAAAAGGCCATTAAAAAAGGACCAGTGCGTTTTTAAATATCTCTTGGGCTGGTCTATCACACAATCACCAATAATTCAATTTCCATTTAGCAGTAATCTACACGGTCGAAATTTATAAAAATCTTACAAAATATAAAAAATATTTTTTTTGTCAGGAAAATGCCGACTTCCTGTGAGAACCGAGCTTTTTTTCTACCCAAGCCTTATTTCTATAACACCACGATGAATTATAATGTTTTTAATATAATTCTTATATCACATGGACTCATATTTCTGTGGTGCTCCAGATACATTTAATAGTAAAATTATTTTACTTCGTGGTATCTCTGCATTTGATGGTGTCCCGACAGAGAACAATAATAATGGGGCTCAGTGGTGAGTGTATATCTCCTTGTACTTTTATTTTGTCTTATTGTGCTTGTATCTGCTGTAACATCACAGTTACACACTCAAACACATGACTCAGATAGTCCACGAGTTTATAGCGAGCACACAGTGGAATTTTATCTCCTTTTAATGTTCCTGACAGGACATTTTTGTATGTGGCCTCTAGTTTACAGTTTTTATTCTACTGTTACGCCAGTCTGCGCGATAGGATTACTGTATTCTTTATAGTTCGGCTAATGTCAGAGCCAGAGAGTTAGTGCCTTGCCCTTTGGCCCCGCTCTGAGTCCCCTGCAGCCGCCATCATTCTCTATGATAATCTGACTCCCACAGAGTATCAGTGTTGCGGCTCAGTGCAGCTGCCAAGCCTGTAATGGCCGACACTCCTCTTCCAATAACACTGAGTGACAGAGGAGAAGACTAGCAGAGATTATTAATAAAGAACTATAGAGCTCTCATGGGTTTGCACAAAAGATTTAGATACAGAAATTGACTTTGAACTCTCCAGAGAATGATTGTGTTTGGAATATTTCCTGATTGTGATTTTGATATTAAAAAAGGGTGATTGATGTGTAATATGACATTTAAAATACAATTTTTTAAAATGCCACTCAGGCCTTTTCTCAACAAAATCCTTTCCTCACAATATTCATGATGTGTTCATAATGTATATTCTTCTCAGGATCAGTTTGAAGCTCAACTAAAGGAAAAAAAAATCAAAAAATGAAATCAATAGACCTACAGTTTAGGTTGGGACCCGTCTATTTCTTCAGTAGAATAAGTCTAAAATGTTGACCTGCTCCTGTCATGGTACTGTGAATTTGGATATTATTCATTTAAATATTATTCAGTGTCCCAGCTCCTATTTGAATCTGTCTGATATCATAACATAATATTCAGCTCCAGCATATGTATTCTGACCTTTACATATCCTGTCTGATGGTGTCACCTTGCTTTCAAACGCTACCTCTTACCTCTGTTATACTCACATGCAGAGTCCTCGACAGAGAGCGTGGAGCTGTTGACCTGTTCTGGAGCCTGACTGGGTCTGTTCGTCTCACCGTGTTGCTGCGTCTCTGTGCATGCTGGCAGACAGGATGTCAGGTCCATACTGTAAGAGCAGGGGGAGGTAAACCTGTCACTCTTACCTGTGGTTTCAAAGCCCCCACATCCCCACCCACACTCTCACTCATCCTGTCCCAGCAGCAGCTCTCAGGATGGGTGTTTTTCACTCAGAGACCCTCACAGTCATACTTTCCTCCACATCACACTCTTTTACCTGAAATTGTGCATTTCTTGAAAAGGAGGTTCTTGTCTCATGGGTTGTTGTTGTTGTTAGAGAGTGAAACTGAATTATAAAGTGTCTCTTTTTAACTAAGTCTGTCTGTTTTAAATGAATGTGTCATGAATGAGGTACAAACATGATTTTTTTCAGACATAATAAACACTAACTGATTTAGATAATTATTAAGGAAATTATTTATAATTAGCAAGGAAAATAGGAAAATAGTAAACACCTCTGTTGGGCATATAACAACATATCTGCTATTATAAAAAACATTATTACAGTAGGTTTATTTTTTTGTTAACAGGTAAAGTTGTCTTTTTACAGCACTAGTTTGGTTTAGGTTTATGAGCTGTCCTGTGGTGGCTGCCATCCTTTGTATCACTAAACCTTTTGCAAGTTTTGACAAGTTAATTTAATCTTTTTTATGCCGTTTGAGAAGGAGTATTCAAGTAAGACCAGTTTAACGACTAAAATAAATGAAGTAAGGTGGACTCATCAGAATGTATCATTCATCTGTGTGATTGTGCTGATTTTGTGCTCTGAAAATGAACATTTTAGCTGATTTGTACAGACATAAGATACGACAATTAAGTACTAAGTATTGAGTATTTCTGAAGTTTTTAATTTACCTTTTTTTGAAGTATTGAATTTAAATAATATCACTGAAGGCTACTGTTGGCAACATGATGCTGATGTCAGCACTGTCTGAATCTGACAAGAAATACTGAGAATTACATGATTAACAAAAAAACACACATCAAGCAAATGAAAATGAAAGAGGCAACATATATTTCCACCAGTTTAAATAAGACACATGGCCCAGTGAATTAATACACTGTCTCAAACTGGTCTGAGAAACCAGATGACGACGACACTCTGCAGAACCTCACTTTCCTGGACAGTGCAGTACATGCTGTAGTTCAGCTGTGGCAGCCACATGCTCTGACCTTTTGCTTTATTGTACAAGATTGCCCCCTATTGGTTTACCCTCAAATTACTATAGCAGCCACATTTCATGTTGTATCATCATAAGCTGTATCATTCAGTGATGAGTGGATTATTGTCAGTTTTAGGATAAATGTTCAGAATAGGACACTAAATACCCTTCATGGACACATCACTCTCTGGGAAAGTGTGAATCCAACCTCTGTGCTCGAACAAATAAGAAATATCTCCTCTGTTCTCTTCTCTTTTTTGGAAATGCATAATGTTTCACATTTCTCTCAGAACTTTATACATGAAGAAACACTAGAAGATAGACTCATCAAGTATTTGTGTGAGCAGGAACAGGGGACAGGCAGTGTGTCGGGTATACACACTGCATTCCTCTGGTCTCCTGCATGATCTCTTCTCCATCTGCTGTCCATTGCCACTCTCTTCACTGGTCTCCTGCCATCTGTTTAACAGCGGTCGGCACCTTTGCGTGACCAAATGCCTTTGCTCCCTGCAACGTCATCCACTTTGCCAGAGAGGCATAGAGAAGAAAACCGCCATGATATCGTGCTCCTTCAACCAATAAAACCCACCAGTTAATGCTGCTCAAGCCCGGCACCAAATCCCATTTGTCAGCAAATAGCTTCCTTCGGTTGTCTGTGCTGGCCAGGCGCTTCTGTAGAGCTCCCTGCCATTAACATGACATCTTTAGTTACTTTTTTGTCTGGTCTGATGGCAAGCAGAGTGAAGAAGCAGTGAAGAGAAGGAGCACAGAGGGATCTGCGTATGATCATAAATGTGTCTCGAAAAATGCCTGATCAGACATCAGATCCCGGTTGAATCATCAGCTGGTTTAACTGATAGCTTGATAGCCTAAAAATCAACACTATGACAGCGTTCATACAAATCCACATTCATTAGAGTTAATTTAACCCTTAACTAACACTTTTCTTTGGGTCTGTAGTATATGGTAAAATACAGGTAGCTGATGTAGCTGTAGATTTTAAGAGAAAAGTGTTTTCTGTGCCTGTTTGGTATCTGTCATGGGGTGGAATGATGGGAGCAGGCTGAAGTGATGGACGGACAGGGGAAGTGAGAGCTCGAAATTTTGGGATGGGAGTGTGAAGAAAAGCTGGAATGGATGGATGGAAAGATTTGAGAAGAAACATGGAAAAATGAGTAGATGGAAAGTGAGGAACAAAGATAGAGATGAGGATTAATGCAAACCATATCACTTCACAACTGTGTGTGTATGTGTGTGTGGTGGCGTTGGAGGATCCATGTGTAAAAAGCCAGCAGGAGAGCTGGGGTAGCTGAGCAGTATCCTGCAGACTCCGGGCCCCACTTCCTCCACAGCTACAGTATACAGGCAGAGAGGGTCATATCAAACTGTCTCGAGCATGTTCTCCCCGCTGTAAGGTCACTGCATTTTTGCATTGTTATATGTGTTCGTCATGAAAAAGGCATTTTCCCAAAGCATGTTCTGAAGCTCTTCACGGCTCAGCTGTGACAGGCGTGACCTTTTTGTTGCCGGGCGGGGATTCTCTGGATTCAGCTGCCCAGCTGGTGTGAGGGCTGTGGTGCTTTTTAAAAGGTGCCTTATGCCTTATTGCCCTCCACACATTGCATCATGGCTGTTTTGCCTCTTTTCTCACTGAACGCTGACTGACTGGCACCTCAGTTTACTGGCTTAGCTCAGTTAAAATCTACTATTAATCCAAGATTTTTTTATGTGGAACCCTCCCTACTATTGTGGTAATAATTCTGTATTTTTTTAATTTGGAGGCTATGGTACTGCACATTTTTGATTGTTCCATAGCATACACTGTCACAAACAGTATATGATGAAAATTTGTAGTTTATCATATTGGATCTGGTCCATTGTTGATCATAGAATTGATCAAATGTGATTGCAAGCATGTCAACTGAAAGAGGTTCATATTGGTTTTGGTGTATTCTTTGTCAACCTTTAAGGAATGGCTCGATGTGTTTACTTGGCAAGAGTTTGTTTGTTTTTGTTTTTTTTGGCAGGGAAGCCTCTGCTGGTTGCCTGGCAACAAAACTCCAGGAAGTTACTGTGCCCCGCCAAAACAAAAGTAAAACGGGGTGGGTGGATTTTGTTACCTTTGGACAGAGCTGAAGCTATTCAACCATCTGACAAGCAGTTCAGAAGAAGCATACTGACAGCTTAAGATTGGTTTAACGATTGCTTTAAAACTGCTCTAACACACTGTGACAAAAATGTATATGTTAAGTTACTCTATATGTATCCATTTTGCTCAATACTCTAGTTTTCCTTTGCTGCATCTCTCCTTTGCTGCTGTTTTAGCCTGAGTTCCACTGTCTAATACTTCTTGTTATTGAAGTTTTGACTTTGTAGGCCCAAAGCGTTGGAGCTCTGAGTGCAACTGTGCTGCCTGCACTCCCTACTGCTGATCAGCTCCTGCTGGTGAGGTGATGGACAGTAAAACTCTCCCAGCACCTGTTTCCTGGCCATGCTCATGTGCTGTTAATAGGCTGATGAGAGACGTTAACAAAGTTACTGCAGCACACTGGAAGGATAAATCAACAGAGCGGTAGAGTGTCTTATCCAGTGTGTCAGAAGTGACGTTTTTAAAAGGTCCCAGTGACTGCTGCATCCGTCCTGTACCTGGGGTGAGATGGAAAGATTGAAACAGAGCGAGGATGGAGTGATGAAAGCAAGGGATGGGGACATTTCACAGAGCTTGGGCGGAGAAAGTAAAGGAGAGTTTGAGGAATAGAGAGATGAAGAAATGGAGGAATTGAAGAATGGAAGGAGGGACTGATGTTTGAAGAAACAGTGGAAAGATGGAGAGGTGGTTGGAAAGGGTTGTTGTGAGGAGGAATGTAGAGATAGATCAACTAAAAAGTTGTCTACTAGTCATGATTTAGTGTAATCAGGCCTCCTTGAAAACATTTCTGTGATGTTGGATGAGGAATGAATAATGCAATAGACCCAGTCATTTTCCCACATCAACAGCAACAACAATAACATTCATCCTGTGTGATTTCATATAATTTCTTTATTCCCCTGCCTTTCTCTCCCTTTGTGATGTGCCAGACGTATGCGCATTAGAAAGAGAGTCAGGAAATGGCTTTCCACTTAAAAAAATGAGAGCAGATCTTGACACTGTTACAAGGAGGACCTTTGGCTGTGAAGGACCTTTGGGACAGCTATTCCACAGGCATGCACTTTTCTCAGATTCTCATATGAATCTCGGACAATCTAATTAAATCTTTCTTCAGTGTGTTATCATTATTCTGCCAGTGACTCACTGAGATGTTATTATCCTAAAAGACTGAAAGGGCGAATGTTTTCCTCAATGCTAAAAATATCCCTTTTGGCTGGAATCCAACCTTGTTGCTCTTCCCCCTCTCATTTTCATCATGCTCTTTGAACTAAAATAACACAATTTTTTGAATGGATTCTTGTGTTATTGATGGATTTCGGCTCCACTGTGGTTTGAATTAATGGCTTGGATGACTGTATGGTAGCATTTAGTGTGTGGACACACGCATGCCTACACACAAACACACAAAAAACGCTTTCAGGCATTTTTACAACGGCACACACACTCAAGCTAACTCACACACACACTAAGTAAATGTTAATGTACACAGGTGCAGTCTTTAGGGAGGTTGCTTTTGCTCTCTCATCAGTCACTCGTAATCACTTCCCTTCCAGCCCAGTAAATCACCGTCTTTTACTGATGCATTTATAGGATGCATGTTCACAACTTGTAGCCAAGTCTGACCACCACCAGGAATACATTATAAGCTTCTGCATCCATACAGTCGCACAGTCAATACAGTCATACAGTCGACTCACAGACAGGAAATATTGTTTTATAAATGTCTACTTACTTTCTGAAATGTATTTGTGCTTTTAATAGGGTTTTAAGCTGTTTACGACATATGGGTGAGAGTGGAGTTATTGGTCAAGTGGGGGCTCCTGAGCGGCTGTGGATATTGGCAGGTTGCACAGCTTCACCAAACTGGTCCTGGGGAGGTCCCAATGACCTGTTTTATACCAACACTGGTGCTTTGTCGTAAAACCAGGGGGAAGTCGAGTCACAACTGGAGTATTTGTTTGAAGCCGATGGAAAAAGTCCTCCTGTGGCAAGACCATGTGAGTTTTGTGTGCGGCTGTGTCTGATGGGAGTGGAAATGCGCAGAAAAACAGGCTATTTTGTCTTTACATAGACTTCAGATTGGTGCCCAGGTTCTGGTAAAATACTCCTAATACCACCGAGGAAAGGAAACCACATTCCCCTCTTACTCTTTTGGATGGAAACAGTCTCCTGTCACTGGTGTTTGAATGCTGTAATTGGACGTTAAGGGGCTTGCAGAGAGAGGTGTGATGTAGTGTTAAAACTGCTCACAAATCACATATTTCTCACCTCTGTGGAGGTTCAAATCCTGGCACTGGCATTCCCCAGCCATACCACTCCTATCGCTGCTGTATTTAAAATTGACACAGCGCTGTCCTCAATGAGACAGGTGAAGAAAACTGTCGGCATGGAATGGTGTTTCAGTAGATTTAATATTTCCTAAAAGCCTTGAATTTTACCTGTCACTGTAACAAAAAAATGTGTCTCGGCATGTGCAGCGTACGTCAGAGTGATGGATGGTGTAAGTGTGTTCCAGGATTATGTTTTATGAAAGTTAAAGGGCCCTGGGGTTGGTCTGGGAAGCACATAATCTCAGTCAAAGTGCTGGGCTGGATGAACCAAGGCTTTATTATTAAACACCTATGAGAGGGCCTAGAGCTGGTGGAGGCCCCTGCACATCCAACTTAACGCTCTCTGGCGGCTCTCATCACACGTCCTTGCCATTTGGGCATGAAATTAAAATGCTTCTCAGGAATCCATTTACTACTAAGCATGAAATAGAGACTGCATTATTATGCATTGATACATTTTGAAAGGGCAATCTTTGACACCTTTTAAATGTGCTGTCATGACATTCCCTTGCGCTATCATTCCAGTTTTTTGGGGGGGTTTCTTTTCATTAAGTGAGTTTCATCTTTGAGGAGAGAGTATTAAAAAAAGTCATACTTTTGGCAATATGTTTCAGATTTGATGGTACAAAGGAGAATTGGCTATAAATGATGTGGTATTGATTTCACATGTGGAGTAGCACTACCAGGGCTCAAGCAGGAGAAGAGGAAGGGGAATGCAGTCCTTGGGATGTGCATGGAGGGCTTGCTGGAGGCTCTAGGGGCCCGGGGTCCTGGTTCCACAGCTCTGGGAGCTGTTAAAAATACCATAAAAGTTCCATATCTACAATTATTCTGACTTTTTATATTTATAAATCTCTGCTAATGCTCATGGTGGATGTATTACTGGTTTAAACGTGGAAATTGATTACTGCTCCCTTGGTAACAGTGAATTTGGTAATTATAAATGAGCCCATAAAGGCAACATTTTTTTTTATAGAATCTGGCACAGTAGATTTGGTAGTACATAGTGACTTGTACAGGTCAGTTTGAGACTTATTGAAAGGAAGGCAGTGCAGACTTTTATTATACTGTAACACTGATACAACTAAGATATTAAAAACATTCTTGAACCCTTTTTATGCTTGATGTCTGTGCCATTTCTTACTCACTACTTAACTTCCAACTGGTTGACTTAAAAGTGGCGTGAAATCTGTTGCTTGTAGTGATGACACCACAAATAATTATCACCTGACTTTGCAGTTCCCCTCAGCTCTATGCAGGTTTTTAGCATCTGTCAGCTCATTATTTTGTTTTTTTGGCCCGCAACTTTGCTGTTTCGGTTCACTCTCACCGCTCTCATAATGTCGTTTTTGGCTGTGGCAGGCAGCTGTTTTCATCGAAAAAAAGCTCTGATGAACCCACTGAACACTACCTGCCTAGCACTAAACTGCAAACAGACAAAGTTAGCAGGTAGCTGGTGAACACTGGAGCATTCACCAGGTCTGAATGTGTAAATAGGCAACTGTCTGCTAACAAGTTTGTCATTTCAACTTAAAAGGTGATGATATGTTGATGTTGTATTCACTGCTTGTTTCTGCTGCCCCCAGGTGGCCAAAAAATCTGTTATTGCAGGTTTAAAAAAGTTGCAGACAACTGTGGTAAGTATGAGGATGTCATACTTACCTATAATGTGTTTTTGGAATAACGACAACTTGAAAAAATTACATTCTTGTCCAAGTTTTGTGCTGATCCATCAGAATCTACGTATGCTGCAGCGATGTGATGTGACACAGCAGGAAGCCTGCTCAGGTTGAAGTTCCCTCCTTAGGGAAACAGAGCTTATGATGTAGGCTTTTGCTGCAGAGTAGAAGAACAGCACATGTAACTTTGGTAAGATCCAGCTGGCCTGGACTGGGAAGCTGGAAATTTTTACCATGGTCCACATGGCTAATTTGTGTGTTTTTATTTAGCTGTTGTGTATCTGGGACTTTTGGTTTGGGGGGGGATTATGGAATGGGGGGGGCAGCAACAGTCAACAGATGCTGTCAAAGTGACCGCAGGGAGGAAGCAGAGACAAATGCTCCTCATTACAGCGCTGACTGCAGCCCAGTGGCCCAGTAACCAGCAGAAACCAGCTCCATGTCTATGAGTGTACAGCTGGAGATCAGCTGATCCTCACTGGCTTCACTTACAGTCAAGTCCCATTCACTTCTTCTTCGCTTCAGCTGAAAAAGGAGACATTGTGGCAGCCTCAACAGGAGAGATCCTCAATTTAAATCCATGATGCAGAGGCGTTTGTCAAGGCTACCACTGTAGCAGCTGTTGTCTAATGCTGCTGTCTCAACTCAAGCTATGATTTCCATTATCATTTAAATTTTTTTTTACTATTCACTCATGCAAGGATGCTTTGACTGACAGGTCAGGGACACTCCCTAGTGGGATTTTGCTTACAGTGCAATGAGCTAGACCACATCCGAGGTGGTTGGATTTCAGTGGAACTCTGCATTGTGTGGACACTGTCCAGTTACATTGTTCATCTGAGAAACATAAAGAGATGGAGGAAAATATGAACTGATTTAATTAAATGCAACCACAAGAGATGCATAACTGACATTTTCAGGCCAAATGTGGGTAACCAGAAATTCACTCTTATAGGATCTTTATGATCAGATATTCAAAATCATATTGAAATGGCAAGTGTAACTGCAGGCTTAAACTCAACTGACTTATATAGTCTGTTTGTCAGTTCAATTAATAATTTGACTTTTGATTAAAAGATCTGAGGATTATGGATATTTTAATGACAATATAATAACAGAAAATACATCTATTCTTTTATCGTCTTAGTCCCTTAAAGACCTAAAAACATCAGTTATGTGTCTCAGATTGATTCTGTTTGTTTCCTCTGTCTTCATCTTTCCAGCTGGTTCCTGTTTTCTTTATGATAAATTGGGTGATATTATTATTCATTATCTCAATTATCTTTTCACTCACCCTATAAGTGCTGGAAGTTCATTCATATGCTTTGTGTTACAGCACAAAGTGAGAAAAAACACATTTTTCCCAGATCCTTACTGACTGAATTAACAGCACAGTGCAGCGTGTCCATTGGGGTGATTTCATTGGGCTGTGAAACCAACGTGAGCAATGTTCCTGACCCCAATCAGGAGTCAGATAGCGGTACGGGGGTCACCAGGGGTTACATCGGGCCCCTCTGGATGGACAGGCAGGGAACTGTAAACCTGGAAGACCAGGAGCCCGAGCTCTGTGTGTTTACCTCGCTGCTTTTACAAGTGATGTCACCACGTTGTAAAAAGATACTGTTCTCGGCGGCCCCGTCCTTTTGTTACTATTTGAGAGAATAAACACGGGCTAAGTGCATGGAGAGAGATGGAAGCGGAGGACTCTGTGGCTCGAGGGTAGGGGGAAGCGGGCTCCTGTGGTGCATGGTGTGTCCAAGCAGTTGAAGTGGGCTGTGGGGATCTGTAACTGTCCAGGTGCTGCGAGCTCGGGCCCAGCCTCTGCCGGCCAAACCCTGCTCACTGGTGAAGAGGGAGGTCCTGCCTATAAATATTCAGCCATCCTGCCTTTTTTGTGGACAGGGCTTCAACAGCAACAAAAACACCAACTGTTGATGATCCCTCTGGGCCCTTCACTGTGTGTCTACACGAGTGTGTAAATCATATTGTGTGTTTTCTCTCTTGAAATGAAAGATATAGTGAATCACATCCTCAACTTCAGTGTCTCTCCTCAGAAATCACCTTTTGAAAACACTTCTCATTCCAGCTCCTTTGGAATTCCATAAATATTCAGCTTCCACTTCGTGTCCCTGCTCGCTTTCTCCCTCTTTACGATTCTGCCCCTCACTAAAGGTCTTTGTGGTATTGCAACAGAAATTCTCTTTACATAAGTCAAAGCAGCGATGTGTGGTATAAGTGTAGCCGTATGCGTAAAGGCAATGAAACAGCTTGTGTTTTATGTGAGCTCTCCCGGCCCAGACAGCTGGGTGCTTGCTGGGGCTGTGTTAACCTACAGCGTCGGGGGTCCAGGTCTGCACTGTAGTGGTGTAAGTCAAGCTAAGCAATTCCAGCCCAGCTGCAAAGGCAGGAATCGGAGAAAATCTCGATATTCAGATACTGTAGAGAATTCAGACTCCTCTCTCAGGACCTTTCCGTAGAGTTTAGATTCTTCCGCTGGGAATCGCAGCTTTAAAAACTGCTGTTTGTGCTGCATTTCTCTGTAGCCATGAAACCCCATCTTTCTGTTGACTCTGACAGATGATGCCACATACACAGACAAACCTGACCACTGGAATAATGTAGCAAGCCTTTATGCCTCTCTGGTCATTTTTCTGATGAGACCTCCGCTGTCTTGCTGCGTTGCTTTGTCTCTTGGTTCAAGTGTGCTTGTATGGTTCCTTGGCTTGGACTTTTATTAGCTTTTCCCGAGCCTCAAAGAACTTGGCCCGGCCTGGTTCTCCCAGGCACTTTCCCACTAATGAAGTGCACATTCTGCCGGAGAGCTTGGCTGAGCCCGGTTCCTTGGCCATCCCTTAATGGGAATTTCCCCTTCTTCCATGCATCCCTGACTGCCTCGCTCTCTGCCACTGCCACTCTGGTGTGTGTGACTCATGTCCTGAACAGCCAGCCATCAGCCAGGGGACGTTTGATTCATAAACCTTCTTACACTTGTTTGCCACTGTTGGACTGGTTGGCTGACTGTCTGGGCAACTGGCTGACTTGTTAAAGGGCTAACTTATTGCAGGACTGGGTGGCTCAAAATGGGATAAAGGTTTAGAAGCTGAGGCATTGAGTGACGTCGAGCAATGAACTGTGAGGAAAAAACTATGTGCAAGTGCGCATGTGTATGTATGAGTGGGTTTAAGTCAAGACAACATTCATCATCTACACAGAACACATTCAAGACGGTACTTTCAGGTACTTTGACGCTGGAGCTGCAGACAGGCTTCCAATGCATTTTCCAAACTCGATCTCCGAATGCTGAAAATAAAACAGGCTTTGATGGATGAGATGATTTCAAACATGACTGCTTGCTTCCACATGTTTTACAACTACTAAAATTAAGTCAGACCACCACCGACAGCACCTGTTTCTCCGTAACTGAAAGCAAATTAAACTGCACTAACTGCTTTTTCATTCCATGAGGAGCCTCACAGCATCTGATATTTTGGAGTGTCTTGATCACTGGAAAAATAATCCTTGTATGTTTTTGTTGCACAGCTCAATGAGGATGAGATAGTCTACATCCTCAAATCAACCTTGAAGGGCCTGTGCTATCTGCATTTTATGAGGAAAATCCACCGGGAGATGAAAGCTGGGAATATACTCTGTGACAGGGAAGGTCATGCGAAACTGGCTGGTTCTGGCCTGGCTGGACATTTGACGGTGAGCTTTGATTCCACTGGGCCTTCCACTCTCTAAAAGTCAACATAATAAAATCAGGTCTCCCTTGGAGAATATGGCGTGTGATAATCATTTCTGTCCGCAGTGTTTTCACCGCTATTAAGTTAACCTTTCTGATGCAAAACAAAAGGCTGGGAGCAGTAGGATTTGGAAGTGTTTATTTCCACACAGTCTTTGCTTACATTTTATGTCCAAAGAATGCTGTTGGGAAGGCAACTCTCGCGAAACTTTTACTGCCCCTCATGAGCTTTAATCTTGTCAGAATCTAGGTCTACCTTAAGAAAGCACGCCAGAGCTGCCAGAGAGACAATATGCTGAGGATAGAAGACAAGAAGCTAGACTCTTCAGGCTGTTCAGTTAACTCCCATTATGAGCGGTCGTCATGTTTCCAACAGAAGTTTGTGGTTTGGGCGCTTGCTCCTTACTGAGGACATTTTACTTTTCCCACACGCGTATCTTCACTGGACTCATCTTATTCGTCTTGTCTCTCCATAGCGATTGGCTAGCGTCCCTCTAAGGGCGGTCAGAGAGCAAATCTCAGCTCCCTGTGGGTGGTTAGTCAGCGGAGAACTCTTTGTGGGCGGTGAACTGTGCTGCGCCTGAGGGAAGGAGATATACAGTACTGTGGCCCAACAAGTTTAATGATGAAGGAACAAACTAGCAAAAATATGCAAATGATATAAAACACCAAACAATGCACAGGCACACACATGCACACAAAGCTGCCTGTAGCAGTTCAAGTGGAGTGAGCTCAGATTGGCTTAAAGGCTAGCAACACAATCCTTCAAGTCCCACACTGGCAGGCTTCCACCCTGCTAAAGTGTCCTTGAGCAAGACATTGAATTCCTACCAGCTCCAGGAGTGCTTCTCTGTGGCTGATCCTGACCTCTGACTTTCTTGTGGAGGAGGCCAGGAGATAAAAGAATTTCTCCGTGGGGACCAGTAAAAATGGCAAATTATTATTTTTAAGTGACAGAGAGACAAAAATAACAAGAGAGAAAAATGATGGAGAAAGCTCAAAACAATTAATCTTCATCAGCTTTCCTTCCACTGAATTAAAGGACATGTTATCCACTAAGGACTCACAGGATGTTTGTAGCCAGAGCTGATGACCAGTGCCTGGAGGTCCGTCCCCTGGTTTAGAACCTAACAGCTGCAAACAGGCAGGGTCTGCTGCTGGTGCTGGCTGGGTGGTCCGTGGTCTATAGAGCATAAGCGCCCCATTACTTACCTGGCTGCATTGTTTTACTTTTTGGACACTTAGCCATTTTTGCTAAGCACTTGATGATTTAAAGAGATCCATAAAAACTGCAGGACCGTGACCCTCAAAAACCTGTGCTGGCTGGGACTGAGGTGGACCGAGACATTGGGAACAAGGTGGAGCTATAGGGAGGGTTTTAATTTTGTATGGCTGGAATATATATATATAGCACAATAAACCATTTTTAACTTCAGGTTTAACACATGTAACACAGAAATAATTTGAAAAGAAATTTGCAAGGGGTGAGAGGGAGCCTGAATTTTTTTTGTTCAATTTACAGCCAAAGAATCTGCAAAATTCATCATACGTTTCTCCGTCAAGGCTGTGAGGGAGGAGAGAAGGACTGGACATTAGTGTGTAATGGTGATGTGTTTTACAGGGTCATCCTTGTTCTTGTCCAGCCTCTACTTGCCTATTTGGAAGCCTTCTTCTCAAACTGACGATCCCGTTTGATCTTGTTCCCTGTCCTTCATAAGGTGTCTTGTCTGAGCCCAAAAGGCCTTTTTGGCTGACAAGAGATGTCATCCAAAACCCTTAGCAATGGCAGTTATATCTTTTGTGGACACACCTGTAGAGAAACGAAGGGAATCCCACTATTAATATATCCCAAGTAGTTGTGTTCTTTATGTCTTTACACAGACATCTTCCTTGGTGGAGGGGAAAGGCCACTGAAACAGCCCAAGTCTTTTATTGAAACAGTTCATATGATCTTTTGAGGGTTACCATGTGGCGGGTGGAGGAGAATGCTGCTGTACAAACCATAAGCCTGCCTTACACGTTGCCTCCTCTCTTGCTGAACTCATGGCATGGCGCTATAAAACCTGCGGTAGGAAACAAAAAAATGTGTGTGCCAGAGTTTGGCCTTCAATAGAATATGACATTTTTTTGTGGAAATAATAGTTGTATATGTGTAAATTTAGGGGTGTTAAATGGTCGGTGAGGATATGACCTACAGCTTTTATAAGTCTGGTTATCCTTGAAGAATGCGACAATGAGCATGAGCAATCACATCCCCATCAGGCGAGCCAGCATGGGAAAAACTGTCTCACAAAGATACCATGAATAAGTTGAAGTGATAAACAAATGACGGTGATGGAGTTTAAATGTGGCCCTTCTTCATGTGGTCGGGGCGGTTGTACTTGGGGCTTACTGTTCTCTTATATCCATATGCAATCACTGAAACACTCTCAGCATGAGCTTTTTTTTATTAGATCACATAAAGTAAACAGTCCCAGTGAGTGTTTTTGATAAATGCAATTTGCTGCTATGCTCCTTTCCAGGCTGCATCTTGTGTTCAGCCTGTTGTAAGTTAATTTGCCAGATCAACTGAAAAAACAGAGAAATCTAATGGAAAACACTGCCCTGGCATCCACGCTGCATACCAGTGGTTGTCTAAAGAATGGGGGCCCTTTAATGTGGTGATTGCATGGTTTCAGTTTGAAATTTAGTTTCCGTAAAAAGAACGCGCTTTTCCGTTGTGTTTTTTCCTTATTTTATCCCCACTTCCTTTCATTTGTTGCTTACATTATCAGCTTTGTGTTTTTTTCCAAGATACTTAGACAAAATCATCACTTTTGTGATATGAACTCTTTCTCAACTTACCTTTTTTTTGTTTTTGATTGTTTCTTTCCAGACCCTGGACAAGAGTGAAAGTGGTAACTCTAGTGGCTGCAGCTGGTTTCATTGCCTAGTCAGACGTAATTTTTTCTTGTGCATCCATCTGTACACATGTACTTGCACTGCGTGTGTGTGTGTGCATTCATTGGGAAAGTGCTGCTATGGCACCAAACCTTCCATAAATCCAGCAAACTTCTATGAATAAAGGGAGGGGAGCTTTGGGATTCTGGGCAAAAGTAAGCAGTCCTGGAAAAATCAAAGGCGTATGACACCTGAGGGAGGTGTACTCCCAGCCATAGTTTTCATTTATGGTTAGCTATGGCTGGTTAGGAACTGTGTTTGACACTACTGCAGCAGTGGCGTGCTTCCTCTGTGTCCTTCCCCGCTGTGCTGCGGGCACTTCAAGCCACTGGCTCTCTCCTACAATGAGATGTTAGGTTCTCTTTCAAAACCATCTTTTGTGCTCTGAACTGCCTCTCACCTTTTTAGGAAGTTTCAATTGTTTCATTCCAGAGCACACCAGAGGGCCAAGATGGCTGCAGTTTTGGCTGCTGGTTTCCTGTAGGCCTCCATTTCTGGCAGAGCTTCCTCCTCCAATACAGCCAGCATCTGCTACAGAGGAAAAAACACATCCAGCAGTCGGCCAAACAAGCATCCAGCCTTTACAAAAAAATCACACTGACAAGGCCCTAGGCAGAGCTATTCCGACACGAGAGCATCACAAGGAAGAAGGAAGTTGTATTGACCCTAATCTAGTGTCCTGCTGACTTACAGAGATCATAACCATGTATAATTCAATCTGAATTTAACCACCGCCGTCTTTCTTAACATAACCATCAAGTGCCCCTCATCATCCAAATACCAAAATCACAAAATGTCACTCTGAGGTATTGTGATGGATCTGCTGAATGTCCAGCTTGTACTGTGCAATGTGAAATAATCATGTTATTATATTTTCCTTACCTAGTATTAGGATACACATGCTGACATTCACAGGCACACACACACACACACACACACACACACACACACACACACACTTCAGCACACACAAGCAAATGTTACATTTCATCATATTCACCACCTCGCTCCAATCGACATGGACACAGAAAGTAGGCTCCCTTATTTTCTCTGGAGCAGGTCGAGGACTTGTGGTGTAGGTCTAAATGTGGGTTATTGTTATTCGAGAGTACGTGCTGGAATATTGGGCGTATCGATTGCTTTTCGCCGCAGGCCCTCTTGGCCAGGCCACAAAAGCCTCTCACTGCATGCTGCCAGTAGGCCCATTTCTGCTACACTTATTTTTAATACAAGTATTACATGACTTTGCTCTCTCAAGGTTTCAGAGGGGAGGAAATAGCAGATTGAATGTAAACAAGATTAGCTTCCCTCTCGTGCGGCACAGCCAGCTGCTGTTTCTACACTCGGCCGTAAATCTGTCCGGGCGGCCCGCACTGTGTGGAGCTGTGTGCTGGAAAGAGAGATGTCAACCCTGATTCTGTCACTGTCTGGCGGGAGGATGGGATGAGCTGTGTGCCCTTCAATGGTGATGTAAATGACAAATCTGTAATCATCAACATTCGGACACTTCTGACTCCAGAAATTTCATGTTGACACTTTAATTTATGCAACATTATAATTAATTTCTAAGAATATTTTGGGCATTATCTGTGCTGGCGTTGGTGCAAGCATGTGGTTTGTATCTCCTGTATTGCCTCTGTCATGCTGTCCTTCCCTCCTGCGGTCCTGGAGTTTACCGACACAGGCCTTGGTTCCCTCTGCTCCCTCAGCCATCAAAAACTAAATATAGCAGATCTGTTGCTCTTTCAGAATATATTCCACCTGCCAAAATACACAGGCCCTGCTTTCTTAACCTTGCGCAGTGATCTGTGTATTTGGAGTGGAAATGCAGTGAAAGGAGAAGCCGTGGCGCTCAACATGGCTGGCTTAAAGGCGAAGTAATGACACTGTCTACTAGTGTTTTTGGAAGCTGTGAAACCACAGCAGGGAGCTACCCATAACTGCTTCATTGTAACTCCATGCTATTACTCACATCAGAGAGATATTGATATTGATTGCTGCTGGAATGCCCACCCTCCATCCTATGCTGCACTTACATAAGCAGCCCTCGAACAGGGTCCTTGCTCATGCTGTACAGTCTCGTCTGTGATGGAAGCTTCTGGCTTCGCTCAATTGAAGGAGAATTACAGCAAAAATATTTTCTTTTAGAAAGTTAACATCAATAACATTGAAGTGGTATAGTTCATTGCGCTCATACCCATTTACCCTCATTTTTCTTTACAACACAGATGTATAAAATCCATTTATTATAATAAGAACTATGAAGTCATCCCTACATGGAGAAGGGCAATGATTTCTTTCTTTTTTTTTTGATTTGTAGACATTTAGGGGGAGGATTACGAAAAAGTAAAATATTATTGTGCTTAAATACATTTGTATTGGTAAATTCTTCTTAGATACTCAGTATTCTTGTGCCAAATGCACCAAAACTCAAATGACCACTGAACACTGCATGTTTTTGTGGGACCAAGTATCTTGAAGCAGATGAGTGGTAATCAGCCACATTTTCGTGTTGTAAGAACTGCTTTCGCTCCCTCATAAGACACTCTAGCAGCATTGAGTAATATAGTACATGACTGTGAGCAGAAATCAAACAACGTCTCTCGCTTGGAGTGCAATCAAATGAAAATGTCTAACAGAGTCTGCATGATATTTTTAAGAAATGACTGCATTGCTCCTTTCCAGATGCAGCAACGTGTTCTGAGAACTGTAATCAGCCATCAGTGTTTGTGCTCTGTGTCTTTATAACATGCAAGAAGACTCTAGTGGGGTTCATCAATGTAGGAATGTGAGTGACTTCACACAGCCTTCAGAAAAGAACACTTCATCTTTCACTTCAACACTTTAATCTTACACACATAAATAATGCCATCATGGCATCTGTTGTTGATCCTTACTTATCTGCCTCATTGTGTTCTTGTTAGGACGTTCTCAAAAAGTATATATCCGTAAACTGTGTGGCAATGCGAACATGTTTCTTCACTTAGGCTGACTTGCGCTGAATTATCATATTGAATTGATTTGAATTATCACATTAATGCATCCAGCAACCACAGTTTAGCTATTTTAGCCATGCTAGTGGCATGACTCCAGCAGTATTTGTCCGTTGGTCCATCGCTGTGGTCCTGCCTGAAATATCTCTGTCCATTGGATGAACTGCCATGAAATTCTGAACAGACATTAATGCTACCCAGAGGATGAATCCTGAAGACTTTGGTGATTCCCTGACTTTTCATCTAGTGCCACCAACAGGTCAAATTTTTCACTTATTCTGTGAAATATACCTTACAAAATGGATTGGCACAAAATTTTGTACAGACATTAATGGTGCCCAGAGGATGAAGCCTAATGATTTTTTGTGATCGTGTTCTCTTCTATATCACCACCAGGAAGTTGACATTAGTGGTTTTCAGTGAAATGTCTCAACAACTATTGAATTTGGTACACACAATCATGAGCTGTATTAACTTTGGTGATCCTTTAACCTTTCATCTAGCGCCACCATCAGGTCAAAATTTTAATTCGTCCAATACTCCATACTAGGACTAAATACCTGTAAAATTAATGACACTCCCATCAGCCTCAGCTGTACTTATTACTAATTATAGCATGCTGACACGCTAAACTAAGATGATGACCATGGTAAACATCAGCATGTTGACATTGCCATTGTGAGCATGTTGGTGCAGCATGTATGCTGACATTAGCATTTAGCTCAAAGCAGCTCTGGTGTGCCAGAGTACAGCCTCACAAAACTGCTGTAACATGGCTGTAGACTTTTAAAATCAGTCTGCATGTGTCGTAAATGAGTGTAAATGAATAAAGCATGAAGACAACCTGGAACTCATGGGTGGGTTGACTGTCATGTAGATTTATGATGCCACAGCCTGCTGTTCAAGTCATGTGGATACTTCATTCTGTTTGCACCTGAGTTGGGTTACAAGATGAAGCACAGCTTTGACTGGAGCACATGAACAGCATCAAACGTCTTGTCATCAAACTGTTTTCTGTCTGCAGTTATGTTCTATCGTAAGAACCGTGCACATGATACATATAATATATTACAACCCGCAAAATATGGTGAGCATTTTTAAAACCTGCTTCACACTCCATAACAATGATGTGCGATCATGTGCCACCGAGGGCTGTGAGTGTGCTGGTTTTCATTCTGACCAGCTGATTCCAATGATCAGTTTCTCTTCTTTCCCCTTCTCTAATCAGTGAAATCAGCTGATAAAGCCCTTGGTTGGAATGAAACCCTGCATGACAACCTCTATGGCACACGATTGCATTTCTCTCTTTCGCTCTGTAGTTACATAAACTAATGCAGTGTGTAACAAAAATGTCCTTTCTCAAGGGCAGAGGCAGAGGCAGACAGGAAAGCAGTGAATTGACGGGGGGATAACATTGCTTGTTGTGGTAACTTAACACCAAAATGAACATAAACACAATCAAAATTAATATCCAGTATTATTTATATATGTATTAGAAAGCCTGATTACATTCAGAGAGAGTTCCTGAAATAATAATATGGAAATGGAGACACAGGGCAGTGGCAGTACCCAACACCCTCCCTCCCTTCCTCCACTCTCCCTACCGTCTCTCCCTCCAGTCACCCTCTCCCATTCCCATGCTCTGAATGTGGGTGTCCCGCCGGGAATTCAAGTAGCACATTGGGTCGGCCACTCAATACCCCCTGTTTAAAGGGATTCATTGCAGACTAATTGGGATAACATGGCTGGAAATGTTGACCTTGGTATTTCTAAACAAGGTTTCAATTAACTTGTAATAAGGCCAAGCAGCCAGGCCCTAGACGGATCCTCCACATGCAGAAGGAAATGCGAAACATGCCCCAGTTGATGGTTGGTTTTTCTTAACTTTGATTAATCACTCGGAGAGTATGCAAGTGGGACTGGTAAAATAATTAGAAGGGAAAACACCCCGCTCTTGCCCACAGTAGCATTAAGACGAAGGTTGAGTTACTGGAAGACGTGTCAAAATGTTTTCTCTTCCACCTTTAAATACAGATAAAGCACATTTTATTTTAAATCTAAAGGAAAACAATTCCTCCATACCAGAACAGGCTAGTTCACAAGACTTCAGTTCTTCATGTCTCTTATTTGCACAATGAAATTGTGTTCATTTGAAGTGGGAGACTATAGAATTTAAATTGTCTTTTTATGTCTTAACTATTTCTCCCACTGAGGAAAACCTTATTCAAACCATGATTCTGTTTCTTTGAATATCAGAATGTGGTGTTTCCCCATCTCTGTGTAATACAATCAGAGAAAAAACAGCTGGTGCCCTCTGTTGTTCAAGGTGTGACTATAATCGAGTACAGTCCAAATACATAGAACTGCAGATATGTTTATATCTGGTTTTAATAATGACGTGTCCCTAACAATCTGCCATTAATTTTTTAAACAAAAGCCTCCTTAAACCACATGCTAAACTGGCTCTGACTTACAGAACTGATACTTTGAGGAAGTTTATTATTTCACATTATATTGTGTACAGGCTCTTAGATCTCGGTGCCAGTAGCCCTGATCCAGCAGGCCTAAAATGGGCTGCCAGAGTTTTCGATTTGGTACAGGAACTGAACTGAGCCACCTGATGAGAGACAGAATGGAGTTCTGGCTAAAGATGGGCCCTTACCCGCTGCTGAGTAAGCACTTCCACGATGTGCATCAGGTCATTTGGAGCCACAGGACACCAGCTGACCTGCGTTGAATTATCGTTAATTCGAAAGGCAACAGTGGAGTGCATATCTGTGGCCTGCTCCGCCGACAGGAAGACACGAGGACGACGGGATGAGAAGATGGACTCAGCAGATTAAACCGAAACTCAATGAAAGTTGATGGCGAATTCTCCCTCCCTTTCATGTTGCTGCGGTATCATCAGGTTGACAGTTTTGTGTGTTTGGCTTCCTCTTCTTCTCCTTCTCCTCTCCCTTCCTCCTCCTCCTCAACTTCCTCCCTAATTCTTCTTTCCCGCTATTTCGAATGATCATGAGTCCAAAGAATGTCTTTCTGCAAGTGTTTAACACACTGGTCTTTGAAGCACGGTCCAAGTGGCTGCTTTGTCTGTGCTTTGTTGTTCTAAATGCTAGCTGTATTAAATCACCTCCCAGTCCCCGGCCTGTGTGCTTCATCTTCTCCAAAACTCCATCTACATTCTCGAGGAGGAAGTCCTGTTCTGCACTGCTGAGGCTGTCGAGGGACTTGGCATATTTACACAGGTTTTTAATGCAATTCTAATAGCACCGTGACACTTTAAATACTGATTTTTGTTGCTTTTGGAGCAGTTTCCCTCAGCATATATCATCAAGCTGGAGACAGGAGCTGACTGAAAGAGAGCGGGTTGCTTCTTTGTCACTTCCAATAACTGGTAACATACTCTCTCCTTCTCCTCTTCTGTTTAATCTAAGCCTGAACACATGTTGCCAAGTGGAAGATGATGGAAAAGAACTGTAATTGACTTACTGAAAGATGCTCTGGATGCAAAGTGTAGTCGGAGGAAAATTCTAACCTTACATAAGGATCTAGTGTTGTATTGTCAGAGTTTCAAGAGTTAAAAATGAGAACTGATCCAACACCCAAAAACAAACCCATGTTTTAAGGGAATTCGCATTATGTCATATAGGCTAATGCCTCTCACACGAAACACACCCATACCTCAGTTTAACAGCGCAATTAACTTTGCATTCATGGAACGCACAGTGGCTTGTGTTTGCTTTTTATTCCCAAACATTTGCATTTGATTCTTTTTACAGACAGTCTTATAAAAGACTGTGAAATGATGGAAGAACTACAGAGGACGTGCAGTAAACCGGGCAGAGGAAACACACCTTTGTTTTACAGCCGGGGCATAAACAGTAGTTTATGGTTAGAGTTTTACTGTCATATTGCATAAGCAGACAGGCCCCCTTTAGAAAAGAGGTTAAGCTTTGGCTGAAGTAGATGCTCTTATGAAATGTTTGGATCTTTTACTCCTACACATGAATGAATTCGATGTAGGGCAAAGGTGCTTGGAGGCACTGATCAACAAGGATTAGTCCTCTCCGCACTCCCTTATTCGTTTGATTTTTTTCCACACATATTTTTCATTGGATATCAGAGAAAAAATGACTATGTATAAAAAGCATTAGTCAACTCAACTCCTCCTGATCCTTTTTAATTTTTCTTTTTACTGGACGCAGAAAAAAAAAGACTGATTGCATGTATTAAGGTACTGATTTTCACCATCCTCTCACTACATCTAGTTCATTATGGATGGAAAACAAGAAAGCTACGTCAGATAACTATCTAGACTTTAAAGAGAGCTCTCCTCCAACTGCCAGTGGTCTGAGGAAAGATGAGCTGCTCTTATCAGCTCTCTCAGGGCGCAGCCTTCACCTCTGCCTTATACAGACTGGTATCTGCCTTTTGTCAAATAGCTACCCTAATTTTATGGCTTTACCACCCTTTGTGTGCGTCTCTTCACCTGTGATAGCGTTCAAAGGTGCATCCACCCAAAGATAACAGTTTACAGTAGTTAATTGGTGATTAAACGACTAGATTTCCTTGTAAAGTGTCGCTACCTGTGTTGTCAGGTTTTTAAAAATGTCTTTAAAGATGTAAAGAATTTGATTGGTTCTTAAAGTGTACACTTGTTTGTTTTAAGGGAGTTTATAGGCTTTTGGCAATGATACAAAACCCTGTAAAAATAGATGGCATGGCGTGATATATTGGACCGCTTTAGAGTGCACAGCATGAACAAACATGAGGATATTTCTGTATTTAATCCTCAAGTGAAATCTTCCACGAGATATAACCTGTTAATTTGAATGTTAGAGGTGCAGGTAGCTGGATTTTGTTACCGTTGGACAGAGCTAGGCTAGCTGTTTGCCCGTGTTTCCAGTCTTAATGCTGAACTAAGCAAATCAGTTGCTGGCTGTAGCCTTATACTGAATGGACAGATATGCGAGTCGTATCAATCACCTCATCTAAGTCTCCACCAGAAAGTATTCCTTTTAAACATTTTCTTCGTTGTGGAAGTAAAATGTTCCTCATCAAGTTGACTTATTTCTAACTTCCTTTCCAGTGGATGACCGTGACATGATACTAATCTCCTCGTCCACACCAGGTCTCTCTCCTGCTGTCATTTTCAGAGGCAGTCAGATTTTACACCGGGAACAGGTCTGCCAATGTGAGATTTGCTGCCACCCCATGCCTCAGCCAGAGCTCTAAACCCATGTAATTACATTTTAAGCAGCATTGGCTGGTTGAAATACCTCGAGTAATTAGTTTTGTTTTTCCACTCTTCTTCTAATCTTCTCCTTTTGTGTGAGGGTTTGGACCATGAGCTGTTGAGAGAAACAGAACAAGTCGGTAGGTAATGTGGAATGAATTAAAAAAATCTGACGTAGTTGGATGTAAGAATAGAATGACCCCCTCCATCCCCCCTCATCCACCCACACACACATTCACGCAGACCACCTGAAATGTGTTTTGGGGGTTGTTTCCTTTGATTAGGAGTGTTATGGGAGTGCTGTACAAATATAAAAGCTGTCCAGACAGTTTTATAGTGTTTATTTGTGGTACCACCTGTGTTTCCATACAGAAGAATGAGCTTGTGATGGTGATGAGGAACATTGAGTGTAAAGGAAGTACAGTCTGTGCTGTGCTGCAAGTTCGACGGGCCAGTTGAGAGCCAAAAACCATGGCTATAAAATGCATCTTAATCTGTTCCTGTTTCGAAGAGACCAGCAAATCCTCAGCTTGGCCTGACTTTTAATTTGTTAGAAATCTCCAAGGCGCAGTTGTCACTGGGCTTTCAGAAGGTCCTTCAGACACCCCCGCCAACCCACCGCCCCTGCCTGTCCTCCTCCTTGCCTCTTCCTCTCTCCTCATCTCTCCCTCTCTCCCTTCTCTGTCAAATATTTATAGCTGATGGCAGATAAGATTATTTCAGCCTCGAACCTTTCAGTGCCAGCTGCTGCAGACCTTTGCTCATAATAAAGCCTAAGATGCGTTCCAGGCTGGGGGGAGATTGTTTTATTTGGAGCTCATCCTCGGTCTCTATTGATAGGAGGGTGAGGTGCAGAAAAGCAGGACAACATTCGCTTTCTTGGCTCAGTTGCATCATCACCGACTCTTATCTTGAAATGTTGGGAATTTTTATTCCTTTCATACTCAAGGTTTTTTGTTTTGAGCGCAGACCAGGGCAGTGGCATCGGGCTTCAACCCTGAGGTGACGATGTTTTCAGGGTAAAAAAGGTTTTTTTTGTGTCAGGTCATTACGAAGTGCTGTCGGCACTTGCCTGTATGCCAATTCAGGGGTCTCACATATTGTAAGCCACGCACACGTTTTGCTTTTTTCTTTACTGCTAGGGATCTTGTGAAACGTATGTGTAATGCTTGCAGAGTGTGTAAACAGGCTGACCACAGTATATTAAAGAGCATTCAAAGACAGACATGATCCATAATTAAACTCAGATGCTTACATTTTTTGCTGTTTGTTATATTGTTATTTACCATCACTGTAAACAACATTAAACGGAGTGACTTTTGTCTGTTTTGAAATTTCATAAAACAGGAGATCTTATTATGGGTTTGGACATGAAGCTGGACACATTTGGAGTAATTCTATTTTATGCATGTACATTTGTCAGAGTGAATCCGTGTCAGTGTCTCTTTATGTAAGGCATAAATCACCATGATGAAATGCCAGGGCTAATCCAGCTGAACACACTACAACCTGTCATAGTTGGACCAAGAATGGCCTCCTAGCCAGTCAGTTCATGAGTGGAAAATTAATCTTGTTTAATAAAATAGAACGCCATCTGGGCTTTGCAGTCAAAATTGTTACAATATGTGAAAAAGTCGGCCCAAAAAAAGTTTTATTGACCTCAAGCAACCCCGGAATTTCTGTGGCTGCACAAACAGTTTGGAAACACATACTGCGGCAGATGTACAGAAAAGAAAACGATAGTGGCATTTTATCAAGATGTGTTTGAGCTGTGAGCAAATACAATAAAACTTAGCATTAAAAAAATCCTGTGCATCTTCAGTGTGTACGGCGCAGTCAGCATATCTTACAATTTTATCACACATCTTCTTTAGTTGTCCTTAACCAGAGTTCATTCAGATAATAACTGTATGTATCTGCAAGTTCAGAAGCAATATGAGGCAGTACGTGGGTGTTGGTGTTGTCAGTCTTATCAGCTGTGTAGAGCTGTCTGCCCGATGAGATGGCACATGGATGTGCACAAATGGGTTCAAGATAGAGAGCATTTTGTTTTTACCTGCAATAGAAAATTCATTGGGTGGACTGGATAGACTTTGCCCCATGTTCTCACTGTTATCTGCTGCATATCAGTCTTTATTATTGACAATTTTAGAAGGGAAACAAGTGGGGACTTCTAATTGGCAAATAAGACAAAAAAACATAAACATGAAGTAGTGAGGCGTTATCGGAGCTACTGTCTATTGATTTCTTGAAGTGACTTTGAACCTCTTTTTCACTGTGGCTTCCTCATTAAATGACTCTTGCACTGTTCATATCTTAGAAATAAAGTCTTTATCTGTTTCACTTCAGTCTATTGCTTTATCGGTGTCATTAGATAAGCCCTAATGAAATACGGACTGCAATATTCCCAGAAGCATTTACAACCCTTCATTGGTACTCAACAATGTCTTTATGTTTTATTTAATGGCACTGAAAGGAAATTTCCAATTGCATCACTATCAAACAGCATCTTAGATATAGTTAATAATTTAACTATTGTTTCCATGATTAGAGGGATATTTACATTTACATTTTGTTACATATGAATCCACAAATGTTGCCTGTGCTTAAAGAAACACACCTTTCAGTTATTGTACTGTGTCAATAGAGATATAATGTATATGTCTACTTCCTTTCAGAGAATTGCTCTATGTGTATACTTTTATGTTGGTGGAGTTTATAACATCCAAACAGCTTCTCTTCCAGACTGGAGCCAGCCGTTTGCCCTCACTGTCTGCAGTCTGTTGACTCTTCCCGTACTTCTCCACTCTCACCAGACGTGTGCGTGTGAGGGAAAGAGCCTTTATGTGCTTGTATGTGTTTGTATGTGTACATCTGCTTGTCTATGTGCACCTGTGTGTGTGAGAGCGACGGTCATCAGCTCATGGTATGATGGCTGTCATTATGACCTTTGAAAGAGCACCGGTTGGGAGCATAAAAATGAGCTGATTGTCAGCAGAGCAGGGCAGCAGATCCCCTGTATGAGCAGATGCCTGTGATAAGATAATGATAAGGCTGCTATCTGGCTTCCACATCGATAAGTTGACCACGACATACCATAGTCACCATCTAGTACGTGTCCTCTGTGGCCGATGGTCCGATGCTTATGACAGAACAGCTAACAGGCCCATTAGAGCAATGAGGCCTGCAGGCAAAGTGAGTGGTGGACAAAGAGGATTCAGAATATAAAGTGCACCTGTTTAACTACTCTGGGATGTAGCTGAAGCTATATAATATTGATTGTGATGCGATAAGGACAGGTTGTTGTATCAATAAACACTCGCTCCCTAATCCTTTGCATGTCAATGACTGTTGTACCAACAACATTTCCTTTTTCTTGTGCACCTTTAGATTCATTCGTCATTTATTATTCCAAAATCAGTTTTTTATATAAACTGTAGTCTCAAAATTAGTCTAATGCTACATTGTTTACCTTATGGATCTATGTAAACAAGTACTGCCGCTCTCTGTTGTATGGTCTCCTTATCCCTCTCCCATCTCTGCCTGTGCCATCAGCGACACTCACAGTGACTGCCCAGTACAAAGGTGAATTGTTTATTGGTGCCATTCTCCATCTTGTGGAAGCCACAGACTGCTACATAATGAAGGCATTACATATATATTTTTTAATCTATCCAAGTGTCCTGATAGCTGGCTACCAACCTTGTTTGGAAATCTCTTATTATCTTTTGAGATAAGAGAGCTGTGGGGCTCAAAGGGTATTAGAAGCAGAGCTCACCGACTGTCACTCAAAAGATTGCCCACTTTCTTACTTACTGTATTAAAAACATTAGTTCTTAGACAACTGACACATTGTGCACAAATCATTTGAATCATATGACACTTTTGTTAGTCATTGTAATATTTTCTTTTAAAAAGCAGAGAATAATTTGCAGCTATGAAGTATTGCTTGACCTTGTGTTTGATTCAAGACATTACTTCTTATCTTTAGGCACCTTAATGTGTGACTTGTTCCCTTTTTCCTTGCAGTTAGTCCATGTGGTCGAGGTGCAGCAGGTATGACACAGCATGTTACTAAGTGCCATTATCTTAACAGCCTTAACGGCCCTTTGAGGCTAAAGTCAGCAAGCTAAAATGCTTATGTTCAGCAGGTAATAATTACCAAGTTCACCATCAAAATTTTGACCTGATGATGGTGCCAGATCAGGGGGACATGAATGTCTGTATCAAATTTCATTGCAATCCATCCAGTCGTTGTTGAGTCATTTCACTCAGAACCACAAACGTGAATGTGAACAAGAGTAAATCGCAGGGGCGTGTCTAGGGGGTGGTCTGAGGTGGCCAACCCTGAAATCTGACTGGTCACCCCAGGTGCCACCCCATTATCCTAAACTATGATTGGTTATCTGTCCGTCCAGAAGCGGGACCTTTGTTCGAACCAACTGTTTGACGAGTAAACCAGGCTTTTGTTAAGAACTTTAAAAACTTTATTAAAGTGATTTTAAGGCTACACAAGAACAGGCAAAATAAACTATTTTTAATGTCCAGCACATTTTCTGTCAGAGATTTGTGTTTTAGGAGTTTTGTACAATTTTATTAATACAATATTTTGTCTACGCAGGCTTATTTATTTTAATTCTGTTGGTACTTTATACTGTTACTGTTACTTTATATTACAGTTGTATGGTATCACTCTGTTGTGTTGTGATTGGTAGGTTTATTTATCTTTTAAATTAAAATTTTAAACACAGGAATGTAAGAGACTGTAAGATACTGTAATGTTAGTAATTGAAGTTGATATGAGTAGTGCAGACAGACAAATGGCAAATTAAAGCTATTCTGACGTGTGTGTGTGTGTGTGTGTGTGTGTGTGTGCGCGCACGTACTTCATGCCACCCCTGCACAAGTCAGTGCCCCACTTGGGCCACCCAAGTCAAAAAAGTCTGGACACGCCACTGATTCATCCACAACGAGGAATGGTACCCATAACCAGAAGAACGGACTGAAAATGACTTCCCATATGTAAAATATAATGACAAACTTTGTGCATCTTACACCATGGATATGTGTACCAAATTTCATCGCAATTAATCCAATAGTTTGATATTTGATATAAACAAAAATGTCCACCTGCTGGTGGCACTATAGGTAAAGTAAGGGATGACCAAAGTCAGTAAACTTCCTTCTCTGTGTACCATGAAACATCACAAAATTTCATGGCAATCTGCTCAATAGTTGCTGAGATACTGTGGTGGACTGAAATAACCCTAATCAACATTTGAAGGACAGACAAAAAAAACATTCATTCAGAAGCACAGAAATAATACAGTGATTCTTATTTTAGGGTGGATTTAGAGTGGAATTCAGATACTGATTATTCAGTTCAGTATTTTCATGTTGTCTTTACATTTTAAGGGAACAACTTCACTTGTAATAGCATGGAACAACCACTTAAATCATTCGGCATCATACAGTATTTTTTAAAGCCACCATTTAACTTTTTAAAGGGTGAAGCTTAAGCCCGGCTCATGCCCAATCAGCTAACAACCTCAGTCACTCAGTTGTCGCAGAGTGTCAGTTCACCCTGAGCCTTCGCTGAGCCTCTGTTTGTGTTCTGGCTAGACATCGTCTATAATGAGCGCTGATTAGTTAACTTGTTTAAATGCCTCTGCTATTTCAGTCTCTGCCGCTCAGCCATCCATCCATCCAGGCCCAGCCCCACCGCCCTCACCCACCCTCCCACATGGGTGACATTCTTCAGAGGTGTCTGAGCCAGAGTTAGAGGCTACTACTGGGCCAAAGGGAGCAGTCATAGAGTTCAAGTTCAACTTCATGTAACATACACTTTATGTAGCAAATGAAAATGTGAGTTTCATGTTGCAATCATATTTTCGTGGAGAAAAAGAAATGTTAGTTTTACTGTCCCTTTTCATTACGACATGTATTTCATTAATTGTCAGGTTATCTTATTCTCTGTCTGTCTCTTCTTCTTGTCCTCCCACTTTCTCCTTATTCTCTGTCTATTCTAACACTCTACAGATGTGAAGAGGTGGTGTTGGGGCTCTACAGTCACCATGCTGCCTAGCCCTCCTGAAGCCACCTACGCCAACTGGACCTCACCCTCAGCCTGTTATTCTTTCCATTGGGGAGGTGAATAAATGTTAGAGAGGCAGAGAGGAGGGCCTGTCTTGGCCTCTTCAGTCTAGGTCTGTGATGCTGAGTGGTGTTTATTTGTCAGTGCTCACCCTGTCTTTCCCTTCCACCCAGCGGAACCAAAAATGTTAGTGACAGAGTGGGCAGAGATTGGTCTCAAGTCCTCGAGATGAAAATCTATTTTTAAAATGCGTGAACTGCTGTTCACCCAGAACTTGAGAAACGGGTCATGTGCAGGCTGTCTGGACTGAAGTCGAGGTTGTAACCCTCCAGCAGACTTAAAACACAGTACCAGTCTACAGATGCTACTCTAGCCCTTGTAAGATGTGTAAGAGCATCCTCAAGGTGTCCAATATCCACTGCCAAGAGCACTAAATCTGATGAATCCAATACACAGCAATCTGAGGTCAAGTTTTCAGCATTACAAGTAGCAGAAAACCTTATCTTCTTGGTTTCTCCCAGGTCTAGCTGTAATGTTTTTCTTGTGTTTTGAGCAGAGCATGTGTACGTACCGCATGTGTGTGCACTTGTGTTTCAGTGCTTGCCTACGAGTGTGTTCTCCGACACACAGTGCTCTGCTGTGACCGCTCTAGCCGTGGTGTTTGTGCGCAGAATAAATAGGTTTTTATCTGATGGATGGAGGTACGTGTTGGCTAGTGCAGCGAGATGGAAGGGGGGGGGGGGGGGGTCCGCCTCCAGAGAGGCTTTAAGCAGGCCAAAGATAAAGACTCAGAAGTGATGGGCTCTCTGTGATGCCCTTTTGTGGGAGGAAATTTAATGGAAGTGGCTACATTGGTAGCAGATGGAGCAGTTTCCTGAATCTCAGTCACGGTAGAAATATTAGACTGCCCCACACACACGCACACACATAAACTCAAACACGCACACACTCCACCCCTTTAAATTTGTTCACCAGATTTACAGTACGATAGAGATGGAGGGTCGAACAGGGAAGTGTTTATTTGCTTGGGACCTCAGGCACCAAGGGTTCATATTTTTCTGCACTTTCTTCTGTCTTCTCCTTGTCTCTTTCTCTGTTTCGTTTACCCGTGTGTGTGTGTGTCATGCCCTCCTGTCTTCTCTATTTTTCTTTTCGGCAGCCTGTTTTCAGGATTCCTACAAACCCCCCAGTGGATCCTCTGGACACTGGAGCTGCAGGCTGACAAATTTGGTGACTTGTTGAAGAAAGGTTCTGGTGAAGAAAAGGTTACCGCTCAGCTTTTGCAAGCTTAAGAGTGTGTGTGTGCATGTGTGTACGTGTAGATGTCTGAGCATCGGAGGCATGAGTGTGTGCTATATGGAGTGTGTGCGTATGAATGAGAGTAAGAGAGGGTTGTAATTTGTCTTTCGTGTGCGTGTGTGGGAGGATGTGTATGGGTATGTGAGTTGGGGCTGGCTGTGTGTGGGTGGTTCAGCTGAGGGTTGAGTGGTTGAGTGAGATGACAGTAATAAATTCATTCACTTTAGGGCCTGTTGATTGCATCATCAATCACATTTATTGATGATGTGTTTGGCTGACATACCTCTGAGTCCCGGTTGTTCCTCTGCAACAACCCGACACATCCTACACAACGGCTAAGTGAGCAGCGAACATCTGTCAACTTGTGATGTATTTGGCCACATAAGAACAACTGATACCACACTGAGATATCCATTACCCCCCCCCCTCCCCCTCCCAGGGTCCTCTCTCCCAATCTGAATTAACTCTGAGGTTTCAAGTTGAGGGCTGATCACAGCACAGCTTACCCTGCCCAACGCCAGGAGCTGAAAATAAAGTCAATGTTGTCATTGGAAAAAAGTTTTTTTTGATGAAATCACATGCAAATTTGGTGCGCTGAAGGCAACAACCATGGGGTTTGTGTAAGTCACGGTAGTGATAAGCGTGGTGCAGTTTCCCCCCCGCTGTAATGCCTTTGTTTATACTGTGGGAACGGCCACGCCAACAGAATCCAGCACGGAGTATTTGCTGATGAAGATGATTAAGCTGAAGAAATTAATTGTGGTGTTTTTGATGAATATGAAACGATGGAACAAACCCAAACAAAGACTGAACAGCAAAGCTGATTCGGTCTGACAGTTTGTGTGGTGTTTTGTTGATATTTCAAGTTCTTTGCCCCGATCTGGAATGTGAATTCCACTGTGTTCAGCACAGAAATGCACTTTAGCCCCAGTTGATTTTGGCTAATTAAGCCAGACTCCTGAATGTTTTGATGTAAGTCAGTGATTAGAGGGCTTTGGAAGGGTTTTGAAATGAAAGCCAAACAGTTGTGCCCCTGTTCCCCCTGTAGTTATGTGCGGACTTTGGGTTTAGCTTTAGAAAAGGTGCATTTCACAGATAAATTGCAGAACTGAAGTTCAGCATGTCCGTCACACACTAATGAGTCTCTCTTTTAAAAATGGATTATTCTGTTGTTTGTATTACATTCTTGTGTTTCATTGCAGCCTACATTTCTCTCTCAACAGAAGTGAGTCAGACACAGTTTATTCTACATTGGTTGGAATGATACAAGATCCTTCGTTTAAGTCACAAGCAGGACCAGAACATTCACCACATTTTTGGAAAGCAATTTTGCACTTGCTTGGACTGAAAAACACCTGCCATTTGTGTGGAAAACTTCCATCTATGGTCAAAACATGGCAGTTAGAGCAGGGTTGGTGTTATGATATATAGCAAACACTTAGGGCAATTTCTTATCACATTTTTAAGGTGGGCCTCCATTTTATTGACTGCTGCTTTCAGGCATTTGACCTACAGCCATCAACATCTCCCACTCGTTATCTCTCTTTCTCCCTCCTGGTCTCTTGTTCTTCCTCACTCCCTTACCTACTATTCACTCCTTTTCTTTCCCCTCGCCAACCCCCCCTCTCATTCCTTTTACTTCTTCACTGCTGGGAATGCCAAACGTGTAACCCTGTAGATGACCTCTCAGGGAGGTCATAAATTTAGTGATGAGAGATAGTAGGAGCAACACAGATAGAAAAATGAAAGGATGGTAGCTTGGTGATCCATCAAATCCTTGCTCTTGTAAACACTTCAAACTGCCAATACCTTTAAAACTCCTCTGAAAAGGTGATAAATTAATTTTAAATGAAAGCTGACAGCTTCCACATGAGTGTTTTTGATTTTTTCCTGTGTCCTGTACAACAGTGTTATATGTAATATCTAATAATGTGATTAGTACTTTGAATTTGACTGTAATCCTGCATTAATAGACTTAAGTATTAATACACAAAGCTGGCAGTGTGTTACCGGTTAATGACTTAAAAGGAAGGGCACCTTGAAACCTTATTAGCTTGTTGATGTCCTCTCTACTGATCCAGGCAGATCTGTTGCTGAACTCAACATATGAACTCATGTGGTCAAGCACGTATTATGAATGATTTGACTGCCTGTTGTGTACGCGTGTGAGAACGCTGATATCTTTAGATAGTGTGAGAGTCTGAAAATGCAGACGGGCCTGTACGTAACACAGTGGCCGGCCCAGTCCAGCCCACAGTCTAACCTTTCCAGCCCCTATACATCACAACGCAGCGTGTTCCCTGTTTGCTCCCAGATAATGCTATCAGAGCTGATAACTGCCCCTAACTCCCCTCTTCACTTCGACCCCCTGGCATCCCCCACATGCCGGGCCACTGGTTTTCCAGTATCAGCTGGGATTTAGTGGGCTGAAGGAAATAGAGATGCCTGTCCCCCCTCATCTGATCCCCATCCATCCCATCCTTAAACCCCCATGTCTGTCTGAGCTGGCCAGACTGCAGCACTGACAGACCACAACATTAAAGCTCATCACCACCACACCCCGACTCAATCAGCCACTGTCAGCCAGTGAGAATCCCCAGGACACCCTCCATTTTCCCCTCCCCCGCTCTCTCTTGTTTTGATAGGTGCTGATGTCATTCCACACATTTTTTCACAAATTAGGGGGCTGAAATTACGGGGCCGCCTCGCCTCGCTTGGCCTCGCCATGTTGTGCCAGCCCGACGGGAGCTTAATCCCTAATATCAAAGTTTGGCTGTTGGCTTGAGCATTACGGGAGACGGTGGCCTCTGTCCGAACCCATCCGCCCCCCCAGCTGGTATTTGAAGTGACAGAAAGTTGAGTCCGAGTTCCAGCAGAAATGGGAGGGGGGAAGAGGGGGGGAGGTTGTTACAAATCACCAAATGATAGAAAAGAGTTTTGGGAGGGCGAGTTAAGGGCAAGGAAGTCTCAGGGATGTCAGTTCTGGCCGACTGCTTTTTTTCGGTGGAGAAGGAAATAATGATGGGAGATGATAAGATTACCAGAGGTTAGCGGCAGCTTCAGTGGTGGTAGGGTTGAAAAGGAGCAACGATGGGTAGCGGGGGGCATCTGGAAGCTTGGCGTTCGTCATGGGGGAAAGCCCTTCGTTGCCTGGAAACTGGTGGGAAACATTTATAAATATAGCCATCCTGCATTCTAGGTCTTACCACTGTTAGCAGCCTATTTATGTGAATGGTATTCTGTGGGTTGCACAAACTTCAACCACGCAGATGCAGGATGACGAGAAAAAGGCACAAGAAAGCCGTTCTTCTGCCAAAAAGTGACACTGGACATTTCATTTGGATACGTTCTGATTAAAAGTACTTTTGGTAACTTTTTAAGTCAAGCGCAATGTGTGGGTTGGCCCCTAATAAATAGCTAAAGGGCTGATAAAGAAAAGTTCACAGCACACATGCAGACACACTTCTCAGGAAGAGCAATGACTCTCTGGTCCCCTGAAAGCCTGTAATTGTGGTCATCTTCGATATTGACTTTGTCATTTTTACAGCTCCTCTAGATGGTTCTCATGAACACCCTGCCAAGAGAGCCTCATTGGAGGCAATGCAGTTAATGGTTTCAGACATTTACTCTCTGTGCCCTGCTACAATGTCAGTGCCAGAACTGCCTGTGTGTATTGTGACCCTGTCTGTGTGTGCGTGTGTGTATGTTGGAAATGGCTGCCTCAGTTATTATCAGGGTAATCCTGAAATTGGAGACAGTATTAGAGTTGGGCATGTCATTCAAGGGCGGGATCCCGCCTGTGTATTGACTACCGTCGCTTCCAATTAGACAAAACATTTCCTCAAAGCCTTGCAGATCGCGGGGACTAACACACTCCTTTTTGGATGTTCACCACAGACAAACAGGCCTTTACGGTCTAAATGAGATCTCTAGGTAATTCCAAGAATATGGCTTTGTCCTTCCTAACCTCCACACTCCTCCCTGCTTTCTGCTTTTCCCTCCTTTCTCATCCTCACCTTTGGCCCCTGCTGTTGTTTTCCTATGAATCCTTGTGTAATAGGTGTGGATATTAGCCTGGTCGGCCCAGTGTCGGGTGACAGTGTGCTCAGCTTTGGGCTGTATGAGACTGCAGGCCTGTCACTGCGGCCCCTCTAGACGCTGCTGATGGAGTCATTTGTTTTTGCACATTAATTCAATTCTGTCCCCAGACCAGGGTCGGACACCTGCTTTCCATTGCGGTGGAGCAGTGGGGGGGCAGAGGGGACGGGGTGGGTAGAGGACTAGCTGGGCCACCTGCCGATGTTATTACAGTAGAGTGGCACCCAGACGAACACACAAATGCACACACCCACACACACTTTGACAGCCTTGGACAGTTATTCATATTCTCGTCTTCATGTTTGATAAATCGCTCAAAACTACGCCTGAGATGACCTTGTTGTGCGTTCGTGCTGTCCATAAAAAGAATTACGATTACATAATTCAGTTGAGATATTCATTAAGCTCTGGGTGATGTGTGACTGAACAAGCTGTTCAGACTCACATATGTTTGGTTAACCTTTTAATTCTTCATACAGCGCTGCAACTCTGTGAAGTGGATGGATTTTACTGTTACGGCGTGCTGAGGCCGTCTCACTCAGCACTCTGCCAGTTGCAGAAATTCCGCCAGTGATTTCCGCTGGTCGAGGTGAGGAGAGCTCTGGCTCTAACACTGTAACAGTCAGTCTATTGTTAGACCTGCTCACCCATGTGGAGTGTGATGGGCTGCGTGGGCAGGTTCAACCCTACAGTACACTGCCCCCCTGTGCTCAACACGTCCCTGTGCCAGTAAAATATGACTGAAATCAGATCCATGGTCACCTACTGTTCACTGATTCACTGACTGACAATCATCACTGCAACCTCATATTTCCCTGGAGTCACTCACGCTCACACCAAACCAAGCACCTGAACACACAGGCGCGTGAACATGTACACTCGCATACAGTAAATGCATGCCTGTGCACTTGTGGCGGTAGATGCAAATACACACAAAGGTGCACATGTACACACAGAAGAGAAACACACAGATGCACACACACACACACACACACACAGACTCAGGAGTCACGCAGGAATTACACATTAGCATCTATTAGATATGGATCTGCTCATCACCAGTAACCTGCAGCTAGAAATCCAATAGCCAGTCATAGGATTGAAATCTGGCAGTGCTTAGCAGCCTGGTCCCTAGCTGCTCAGTGTGTGTGTATGTGTGCATACTTTTTACACGTGTGGAGCAGTGGATATATCTGTGTTAAATATTACTACATATTAAGGTCCTGTGCATGAAATGTCCTCAGGCGAGGCAGAGCAAAAGGTGTGAAATAGAAATCTGTGCTTTTAATCAGGCCCTCCAGAAGTGTAAAATGACATAAATGTCAAGTTTGAGGTTAAACATCCACAGTCACAATGTACTGTGTGGGTAAAGTATTTCCAGGTTCCTCCATTCCATCTGTATGAATGAGGGAAGGCATAGATTTTTGTATACCTGTTGTATATGCCCGCAATCAACAGATAGTTATACAGACAAGTAAACTGCGGTAAGCCAAGAGTTATACAGAGTTTTTCCCATTACAAAATACTCCGCTATGTAGAGCTATTCAGTCCAGACTTTACATTAGGGGGCCCTAGCCCTATAATCAGTAGCATCAGTGAATTGTGTAGTTTCACAGTCAAGGACACTGTAATTGAAATGCATTCAGCCTGCCTGCCTCTCCTTTCACTTTGAAGCTCCCTCGGTATATACCTTTCTTCTTTGACATAAGGTAAATAGGAAACTGGAAGCTGATGTAACGCGTTGCCTACCCTGCAATCAGCCCACTTACTACTGGGACGGACCCAATCAATGCTTGCCTGCCTGCCGCCCAGATGTAGCCTCTGTCTTAAGCCCCTGCTTGTTTAAGAAAGCCCTGTCCTGGAAGTAGATTTTGCAAACCAAGGCTTCCCCTGGAAATGACCAATTAGGGGGTAATATGGACCTGGTTTCTTCCGTGCCAGTTTGAATCGGTGTGCTGGCGCTATAATGTGATACGATCTGAGAGATACATGGATGGAAGTGGTTTGGAGTAGCATGAAATGGTTCCCCTGCCCTCCCTTCTTTCCTCCACTCCCACACCCCTTTCTCTCTCCCTCTCCACCCTCTAGGAGTAAATTGGAGTGCATAATTACTGCAGTACCATGTGAGCCTAATTGATTACTGCTCCCCCTTGGCCATTGGCACCGGACTGTGTGTCTGAACAAATCTTTAGTGACCACACATCCAGTTTAGGCTGCACTGATCTACCTAGGATGTAATTTCAGTACCTCTGTTTCTTTTTCAAGAACATTCTTCCTTTAGTTTAGCTACAACGCAGCAGATGCTGTGACCTGTTGTTCAAATAAAGTTGAAGTCAAAATGCACAAAATTGAATTCATGACCCAGTTTAAGTACATTTTTAAAGGAGAGTACATTTCAATACAATAAATCCATGAAAAATGAAAAACCAAAAAGTACAGAAGATTGAGTTTCATATGTAAGAGTCAATTTAAAAGACTGAAACAAATCGCGTTATTGAAAACATTCATGGACTGGTTCAACATTTCTGTACAACTACATTGCATGTCAAAGTGTACAGTATATCTGCCTTTGTTCAACTTATATGCAGTTACATGGATGTGTGTGTGCATGTGATAGAAGCCAAAGTGGTTTCATCTCCTGCCACTGGTCCTCGTGAACATGTCAGGCATCTGTTCAGACAGTCGTCCAGTCAGGACCCCGGCCCCCAGCACACGGCCTTGAGCCCGGCGCTTGGGGAATCCGGCTGGTGGCGAAGGCAATGAGGCGAATCTCCCCCTTCCATCTCTCTTACACTCACACACACAGTCGTGACACGCACACTGATGCACGCATGATTTCACACAGGCGCAAGTCTGTGCACACTGTATATACGCACACACACATGCACACACTACACATCAGAGACCTGTGGAGTAGCCTTAGCTGTTTTAATGGGCGGATGAATGCATGGGAGGTGTAGGATTTTATCATCCTCAGAGGTATCGTAATAAAGAATTTGGAGTTTTGATGGATTGCTGCAGCTTCCTGTAACCAGCGAAAGGTTTGAATCTGTGGCCTAAAACAGTGACTGTTGTTACCATGACGATGACATCATCAGGCCTGTGCTCTCATCCCTGAAGAAGAGGTGAAAAGAGCTCCACTTTGTGAATCTCATCAACCCAGCTCCATGCAGTCCAGCCAGCATTACCCACTCCGTCCCAGACCAGAAGGGCTTTAGCTCATACCAGTTTAGCTCAACTCAGCCGTTTTCAGTCAGGCCTGTTCTTCCCCACTCAGCACAGCCCCAGCCAGATTATCTCAACTCAAGTCAGCTCAGCCCAAAACAAACGTAGTCAGCTTAACTCTTTTTTCCCGATCAAGAAATACCTGCCTATTAACCCCAGACTGCCTGGTTTAACTAAGTTCTGGTCATTCTAGTTGGGCTTAACTCATCCTTAAACTCAGGTCAGGTTTACAAATCTTAGAACTTGGCACAGCAAATCCAGCCAACAGCACAGCTTCTCCCACCACTTGCCTCGACCACAAATTATGTTTACAAGGGCAATCCTCACAACTTGACTGCCTTTTACTGCCTGTCACTCCCAAATAGAACCAGACTCAGAGCAACAGCGAATAGTGTGAGCTGCTGCACAGTCAGAGTCTTTTCACACCCTGATTGAGTTTCCATTTGAAGTGAGATCCAAGCCGCCTAATGTCCTTTAAATGTTTTTTCCTAAACACAGCAGCAGTAGTCCTCGCCTCAGAGCAACTTCAAACAGCTGTCGGCAGAACCTTGTTGTTGCAGTTCGTCAGGACAGTAAAAATCCCCCTGCCCAGAGAGGACATTGTGACTGAGGCTTGTGGCTGCTGTAGGAGATAGGAGAGAAATTGAGGGCCAGTGTTGGTGTAGCTACCATCCTCTAGTTAGCACAGAGAAGGATGCTCATGTCCTACCACAGCTGTCTGGACTAGCTTGGGCTTTAAATCTGTGCTATAAGAAGTTATCGTGTGAAAAAATGGTGGAAAGAGAGATGAAATAGAAAGGCAAGGCAGGCAGAGAACAAGAAAGAGATGGGCACGATTGTTGCCAAGGGGACTGAAGGAACTTGAATAAAATTATGGGTGACAAAAGAGAAGTAGAGAAGACAAAATTGCATTGCTGTGAGAGGATAGGACTCACTTTCAGGCAGTATTTTGTATGTGGGAAATGGAGTTGAAGTCCTCATATGGAGAAGAGACTCACAAAAACACATACAGTAAAAAAACATAAGAACAAACTCAGACAGAGACAGAGTGGAGAAGCAGTTGTTACTCGGATGAGATGGAGTTGGCGACAGTGGTTAGAGATGATGACTTAGAGGAAAATGGACCTTGAAGGACTTTACGAGTCAGCATAGATACGTAGAGGGAACGGCCATGTTATGAACTTGTTTTGGAACATCCCGCCGTAGGAGAGCCAGGGGTCAGGATAGGCAGACACGGTTACTTTTTAGAGTCATGGAAAAGTCACTGCTGCCTTTCCACGGACTTATGATGAAGTGATTCTAAATAGCTGCTTTATTTCTGTGGAAGTCATCATCTTGTTCTGGACAGATGGGTACTTATAGCAGCTCAGACAGCGGAGGCACAACTGGGAGGCTTGGTCATTTCTTGCTCATGGTTCAACAATGTGTGCTTGGGGTTGGTGACATGGATTTTTTAGTTGCAATTTTACTCTCCACCACTAGATGTGAGTGTTGCACCAGCTGTTTCTTTAATTCCCCTCTCTTGCTTTCCATCTGCCCCTGGAATTTGAGGTGGAGTGGGTTATATACCTTTACGAATTGACTGTGATTGGCTTCTCTAGCTGTGTTGTCCTGGCACAAGGTGTTTTTGAGATGCAGCACATTGTGAAGTGGGTGTTGTGATTAAAACAACCACACAGCTGGGGAACAAATAAAGAATAAAGAGAGAGGGAAAAGCAGGGATGTGTGAGCGGTAGAGAAAGCAGGGCACAGAAGGTGGGCTACAGTTAGTAAATGATCACAAGGGAAAGAGAAGACATAGAGGCAAGCATAAGAGGGAAAAACGTAACAAGAAAGCGCAAGGGTTGGAAACATTTCATCTGTCTTTAAATCACCATGTTACGTCTCTTTTGTTCGTGTCTCTTGGCCCAAAGCTGCTGGCACTGTGTTCCCTCACAGCTACATGTTAAGAGTTTCTATTAAATGTTAGACGTGAAGTGGAGCATGTTTGTTTGCACCAGGTGTAAATGACCCATTTAGGCAATCAGCGTATCCTCATAAGTATTGGAATAACTGCGAACATGATTACTTCACCCACCACCTCTCATTTAAGAAAACAAAAGTTACCTCATTTTTCAAAAATGCCACCCACATCCGCGCTGTCAAGTACACTGGCCCACATAATGAAACTGTGTGGCTCTGAGCACAATGACTTAATTGTCCTCTTTGATTGGGGAAAGAACTAATGTTGGATGATGAGAGACAGCATGACAAGCAATAGAAGAAGATGTTCTTTTACATTTGAAAGACTTGTGTGAATGCCTCGGGCATGCAAAGGCTTGTTAGAAAGAACTGAAAGTCTTATTTATCCAGCAGAGCTCTAGTCTCTGATAAGAAGGTGCCCTCTGGACAGCAGCTTTATCAGTTTGTGAGAAATGGACGGTGACAAACTGCTGGAGGTTGACAGTGTGATTGGGTTTTGTTCAGAATTGTGTCATCTGCCTCCCTCTCTGCCACTTTTACAGGGAAACAAAGCTTTTTTTCCCTTTCGCAACTACTATATTGTTTCCTTTGTAGTTTCCAAAAGTGCAATTGATGTTTTTATTTGGTAGATTTTAACTGCACAACAGCTATTCAGGTGGGTTGATCAAGGTCAGTAGAGACAGATTACAATATAGGCAGAATCTGCACGCAAGATGGTCTTCTTGTATCTATGCAACCATGCAAAAAAGAATTAATCATGGGATTATAGCTTTAGGAAAAGAAACTGTCCTGACTCTGTAATGGTGGAGAACTTCCACAAGCAAGCTGGGTTCTGTGGCAACCAGTGACAACACCTCCTTCAAACTCATGAACTATGTGGAGGAGTATGATGCAAAGTGGGACAGACATTAATCATCAAAGGGTCTCCCACTATCTGATTATTTTGGCTTGTGTCGGGCTATAATTTTGATTGCATCCTCTGTGTGTACTGCACATTTTTTGAAAAAGTGCCATTAACCATCGATTGCAATGAAACAAGACTACAAGTCTACAGCTGTGATAGCGCCTCTATTAGGCTGTACTAAGGTACAGCTGTGCTTTGAGTTAAATGCTAATGTCAGCATGCTAACAGCATGCTTACAATGACAGTGCTAACATGCTGATGTTTAGCTGATATTTACCATCTTAGTTTAGCTTGTTAGCATGCCCACATTTGCTAAATAGCACTGAACACAAAGTACAGCTGAGGCTGATGGGAGTGTCATTAGCTGGCAGGGATTGGATCATAAGCATAAAGCAAAGTATTGGACAAATTCTTTTTGAATTCTTCTTCTGCTTTTGATCAGATGATGGCGATATGACAAGTTAAGGGATCACCAAAGTTATTACAATTCATCTTGATGGGGAGATGAATGTGAGTACCAAATTCCACGGCAATCTACCCCATAGTTGTCGAGACATTTCACTGAAAACCACAAATGTTAATGTTATGGTGTGCTGCTAGAGGGAAACGGAATCACCAAGGTCTTTAGGATACATTGCCTAGGAACCATGAACACAAACTTGTGCCTATTCATCTTGTAAATGTTGAAATATTTGACTGGATAAGTAAAAACTTTAAACTGCAGGTGTTATAAAGAAAGTTAGGGGATCACCATAGTCATAAGGATTCATCCTCTTGGCACCATGGATATCTGTAAAAATTTAATCCATTTAATAGTTGTTGAGATATTTTAGTCTGACCCAAAGTGGTGGACCGACAGAGATTGCCAGCCATGCCGCAGGCAAAACAACAAAAAGGACATTGCTATGAAACAATACAATTTTAAGAAAAGACTATCCTGCGTTTCATCATCTGTCCACTTTCACTAAAAATAGCTTTTGAAAGACAGAATGAATCATTCATGAGTAACATCACGAGAGACCAACGTACCTGCTGTGTTCCTCAGTCACTTAAGTCAGGTACATCTGCCCAGCACATGTCAGTCTGAATCTGCCTGGTCCTTCCTTGGGGAGAGGGGGGAGTCTCTAGGATCTGGGAACCATTACATCCAGGTGAGGGACTCTCAGGCCTTCATAAGCATCTCAGGACCTGTTAAAGCAACTCAGCTCTGCACTGCGCTGACACATACTAAAGCTCCGGGGCCTCTGAATGGATTACCAGCTGGACTGTTTACGGTTATGGGTTTTTCACACAAAGGCGGCCATGAGAATAAAGATTCTGTTTTTATGGCAGATAGTTTGGGTTATGGCAGAGCTGTTTAATGTGTATTGTATTTCTTTGTTTTATTTCAGGTTTCTCTGTTTATGTTCCAACAACTTGAAGTGCATTTTGAGAGTGCGGTTTGCCAGTTACTGGAAGAGAAGGTTTATTTGGAGAGAGTAAAATTAGATTGCACCCAACTGAGAGAGCAAAAAGACTCTGTCAGTGGTCATGTTGCTGACCATGCTGCAAATACAAACAACATTCAGTTTGGGGTTTTTATCACTTTGTTGATTCCCCAAATCTTATTTACAGCCAGCCCTGAGGAGATGTTAGTATGAGTGTATTTTATACTGAATGCTTGAGTGTGAATGAGACAGCAATCTGCGGATTCGCACCTTGTGTGTAAGTGAGTAAGTCTGTATGTGTTTACTGTATACATGCACAGTGTTTGTGTGTGAATGCAGCTGTGTTCATTTGTGCTGGGGCTGAAGCATCGTTTGCTCTGCCGCGCCTCTGCCCCTGTGGGTCTGAGTCACAGTTTGAGGAGCTCGTGCCAAAATGTCTGAGGATATAACGGTGATGTTCCACCCAGAGCGATTTGGTGGCTTGCCGAGCTAACACCTTCTGTACGGAGCTGATCTACAGCCTCTGGCAACTCCCACACCACCAAGCCGCTGCCATTACACAGCAATCAGCAGAGCTTTACCTCAAAGTCATGTTACCTCCATCAGGTTGGCATAAGCCCAGGGGCATGACTCAGAGAAGCAGATTGATAGATGGTTAGGGAAAGGGGAAGGATAAAAAGAAAGGGGGGAAGAGAGGGAGGAGGATGAGACAAAGATCTGGCAAGTACTTGGAGTATGCTTCTGACACAGTATAAGCATACACAGATATAGAAATAAATGTATATGCACCTTTTTTCTCACAGAAATACAAACACAGTCTAGCTTGCATACTGTACGGCTGTACCATTCCTTCAAGTCTCTGATTCACCAGCTGTAAAGATTCAATTTCAATGAGCTGTCATACCTCAATGGAGAGAGTCAGGGTTAAAAATAGCAAGCAGAAGTGATTTTTTTTTTTTTTTACACATACACCGTCTCTTATCAAAGAGTATGATGTCAACAAAAGTGTCAAATGGGCAAAGGGACAAGCACTTTATGAGTTTCTCTCCAGCGCTGATAAAAAAGCAAAGGTCAGAGACTTTCTGGATGATGTGCCATGCCAGGACAGAAAGCTTGACAGGCACAACTATATAGGTGTGAGGCTTAGGGAAGGATCAATTATGCAGTCTAAGATAACAAGGATTCCCTCTTGGGATGTTGAACATTTTCCATGCATTTCTTTTGTTATTTGTGCAGTTGAAGGCACAAAAACAAGTCCTCATGAAGATCTAAGCCGTCAGTCACTCTGGTTTGTTTTCTACCCCCCGTGTTCGCGCATCTCATGATGGCTTCCCTCGGAAACCTGCCTATAACCATCACATTTGCCCTTCCTTGAACTTAGATATCGTAGATAAGGAATAGTAGCTGTGGCTTTAACCTTTTGAAGAGCCACAGTTGTGTGAGACTAAAGGAAGAAGCCCTCCCTGTCGTGTATGCACTAGAGTATAATACACTTAAACAATGGCTGTCAAGGCTTGGAAGATTCTTAGAAAGTGTGATATTCAAGTCCATTTTTCTTTCTCAGTCACACACTTAGATGCTGGGTGAAAACCCTGCATGTATCACCAAAATGTCAGCTTTCCAGGAAGACAAATAGCTTTGTTTCGAGCTTGACAACCATCCATTTTCGGGTTTATATAATGAGGTCTGCAGGGTGTTCACAGGCGCAGGGGGTTGTAACATTTTCTCAGCCTATACAAGAACAAAAAATAGGAGTTACAAGATCTTTACCTGACAGCCTTGAACAGACATCTCTATATCTTGTTTAAACACACACAGACACACACTGACTTCACTTATCACTTCGATCAACAGCTTCCCTTAAGGTCCCTCGGGAGGCGCTGTGGCGAGTGAGACTAAAAGTTTCTGACTGGAGGAAAACAAGACTCCAGACAAATCAAGTCAAATAAAAAAAGGAGTGGAGGAGATTGCAGGGAGAAGAGGGGCACGACAAGAGGGAGCAATGGGGGAGAGGGATCATGAGCGAGGAGGCGCATGGGAGTCAGGGAGAGAACGAGTGGTGGAGCTGGAGTAGATGTCAAGATAGGCATCTGGGGTGAAGAATGGGAAATAAAGTGGGCCAGGGTGGTGCAGGGATTAAGGCAGAACCAGGTGAGTCACTACATCCCTCCTCTAACCTCCTCTGCTGAAAAAGGTACACTGTAGCCTCCGATACAGCAACCAGCTCACTGCAGACCAACTTGAGTTTAAGCAAACAAAAACAACTAGACTTTAAAATCAGGTCAAACAGTAGGTGGGGTGTGGGAGGGGAGTAGGAGACTATATTACATATTGTATATTTCCTTGAATAAATCTGAAACTGCTCCTTGAATGATCTCCAGTCATGCTCTGGGGGACTCTGAGGCCATTTTATAATTGGACAGATAAAAATAAGCCCAACAGCTATTTTCACTGACCCCAAGCTATTAACTATCTTAATTTTCTCTGAGGTACGTTCGTGTTTAAGATACCACTAGTGTGTTTAGAACAACTTCAATTTCTTGCAGCTTCCACAGGTACTTGGCCCATCGCTTTTATTCTAGAAGTTCTTTATTTGGTAAAGATTTATGGGTTGCTGCAGGAGACAATTTGTCCATCTTTCCTGATCACATGTCAACTGTAGTTCTTGTTCTGAGCTGACAAGGCTGTCAAGGATTGACAAGTTCTGAGTCGTGATTTGCATACTTGATGCCCATCTGTTAGCATGAACAAGTCTTGCTATTTTTCCTTGACCTCTCACAGATCTGCTGCTGAGTGCTTTTTGTTTATTGCACTATTATCTGTTGTGTCGTGCATAGAAATCTCATCAGAGCAGCTGTATATGTGAGATGGTTGAACCAGTATGTGGAACTGGCAATTAACAGCCAAATTCAAATTTGTTTTTATCAGACATTTTGTCCCATTGTAATTGTTTAGTCAAACAGAAACGGAACCTCTTAACACTGTCTGCATGCTTTCTACTTGATAAAAGCTTTATTAATATGTGAATAATTTTCTGGAAAAGCAAGCATTTGCATATATACTGAAGGCCAAAAACAGTCTCTGCTGAATGTGTGCTGCTGTAGCTGAACCTGCACTCTGACCTTCCTGTGAAGGGAAGCAAGAGAAGACAAATTTATTATTAATGCATTATCAGATTATATCATTAGTCAAGTTGATTTCATGATAAAACACAAACATCACAAACACTGCAGGTGCCAGTGTAATGCCTCTTTAGACTCATTCATACCACCATACACTCTCTGAAAATCTAATTGAAAGCTAGTCTAAATCCTTTTTGGTCTGAACAATAGCCACCGAGAATTGATCAAGGCCAGCAGCTGCAACCTGAGTGATCTGGACCCATGGGGCGTTGCTTAGCTCAACTGTGTGACTGTTGATAAATCCCATCATTCCTGAGGTGGACGTGTGTTCACACAACCTTCCTTATCATTATTTAGCACATGGCACTGTCTTAAAAATGCAAAGAAAGGCAAATTACCCACATAATCCTCATGTGAACAAATACCATCAAAGAGGCGGTCAGCAATTTTCTCTGAGTTGTAGGTGATTTTAAGTGGTGATACTGTGCTCCAGGACAAACATCTCTGAACAGTCAAAGAACTGTACTCTACCAAATTTCGGAAACAGAGTCCACGTGAAGTTGACACAGAATGCAGCGTAGCTAGTTGAAGTGAAACAACATAGTTTGACAGTAGATAAAATGTAAAAAAAATAAAATAAAATCATGTGAGGGGCCAGAAGGCAGATGAATCCATCAGTGCCATCACCAGTGAGGTGTTGGTGTGTGGTACACAGTCCATTTTTCTTGAAGGGGACAGCAGCATATTTCAAATCCAAGCACCTGAAACTGCTGACCAGCCATCTTGCTCCTGCTGTTATATTTCATCACTGCTTTAACTTTTGTTAGACACGTATGCTTAAATGTTCTTGTTAATGAAATATTAAAACAAAACATGCTCTAAATTGGTCAGCATTTGTGTGGCCATCTTGTGGCCAAGAATGTTTTGGACAAAAGAGCTAAACTATGAGGTAAAAGAGTCCCTAAAGCCAATTTACCATATACACTATATACAGTATATTCCTCTGACATTCTTACAGATAAAAGTTCGCGGAAGCAGGAGGCTATTTAGAAAGCTGAAGAGGGTATGGTATGCACATTCAAACATATTAATCATCCTCTTTCTGACATAAGTGTATCAATAAATCAGTTGATGAAATATAGTAAGTAGTGTTTTCACTAACCTTTCATTGAATGTTTCTTGAATGATTGATCTACACATTTACAAA
>NTHP01000020.1:280011-303727 GCA_003416845.1 Oplegnathus fasciatus
TGCAGAATTGTGGAGGTTGCACAAATTCATAAAGTTTGATGTGATATCCAAACAAGTCAGATGCACAAAACTTTAATAAATCCTTATGCCACGTGTTAAATTTAGTATAAAGGAATTGCAGTAATATTTCTGTCTAGGTAGCTTGATACCTGGAACAATTTCTTTTGTCTTTGCCTCCTGTGTCCTGAATGCTTACTATCTCTATCCTGTTGTTTTGTAGTGAGTGGGCAGTGTGCAGCAGTGAGTGTGTGTGGGTTTCGGTGGGCAGTAGCCGTGTTGATGCCACTGTATATGTGGGCAGACAGAAGGCTTAATAAAACAACGTCCAGCACTGCTTTTGTTTAGCATGATTGCCTCTCGTCATGATCTGTTCATTATGATACTCTCTTGGGGGAATTTTATCAAGATTATACTGAATTGAAAATGTCATTGCATTGCATTTGGTGCACACTGATGTATCAGAACATTTAGTTTGACCTTTTATCCTTTAATCCCATTTGTTGTAAGATTTAAATAATTATACTTAAATCTCTAAGTGAAAGAGGGGAAATTTTACGTTGCAAACAATTCTATTTATTTCATGCATTACCTTTATTTTTTATTTATTTCTTTTTATGTTCACGTTATGTCATAGCATCTCATGTCAAGTCATTGCATCTCATCTCTTGTCCACGTCATATCATACCATGTTGTGTCATGTTATTTCATTTAAAAGAATAGTTCNNATATGAAGCTGCCGTGAGCATCCAGTTAGCTTAGCTTAGCATAAAGACTGGAAACAGGGGGAAACAGCTAGCCTGGCTGTGTCCGAATGTAACAAAATTGGCAGCGACTTCCTGGAGTCTCTGTTGGTTGCCTGGCAACCTCATGGTGAAGACAGGACCTCAGGAAGTCACTGCCAAGTTTACATTTAAGTTTTTGTATGTACAGTAATTCAACAAACGAGATATAACATGTTAATTAGTGGGCTTTAGAGGGACTCGTAGGCGGATTGTGTTACCTTTGGAGCTGTTTACCACTGCTTCCAGTTTTTATTTGAGACTGTGTGGTGTGTGTGTGTGTGTGTGTGTGTATGTTATTTGAGTCTGTAGCCTGCTTGCCTTTATATCTCTGCTCCTCACTGAGAAAAAGGTCCATCTCTGCTGTGACAGCTTTCAGTCATACCCCTCATTTTGTGTGTGTGCATGTGTGTGCAATGAATAGACAGAGCGTGATGGAGTGTTTGTAGGGGAAAGAGTTAAAGCAGTTTCATGACATTGTTTTGAGAAGCCACAGCCTTAGTGGTGAATGCTGAAGGAGATGGAGGAGTGGTGAAAAATATTCATCCCATGACTTCATAATTTAGTATCATAACTGATATTATGGCCAAATTAAAATTGCTGAAACCTCGAAGTGACTTGTGGGTCTGTGTGTTCGGGGGAAGAAAAACAACCATATGCTGTACTTTTCCTCGGCCCTATGTGAGGTTAAATTTGCTTGCCTGGCGTTGAATTTAGTACAGCTCTTTTAAGGCATTTTACTTCCCATCAATCAAGTAGAAAATCAAGTTACATTTAAAGGCTCATTCATCCAAACAAAAAACATTTTCTATGCTGTTGATAAAGAATATGATTATTGCCTCACTCCAATTTCCCCTGCTTTATGTTTAGCAGAGCAGATACATCATCTGTAGCAGTGAGTCATTAATCACCCACCTGATGCTATTGAAAGTATTCTTTGAAATAAAGCTCATAAATTGTGAAAGACAGTTATGGATCCTTTGATCTACTCAAAGTTTCCCTGGTAACAGAGAGAAAAAGAGTCATGCGTTTCATTAATTATACAGTATCTGTAATTTATGAGAATGGTTTAATTGTTTGCGGGCACCAATCAGAAACCTAATTAAACATCAAAGCCAAATCATAATGAATTCATCTTCAACACGTTAGCCCTTTCTGCTCCAGTGGAAACGTGTACAGTAGAAATGCATTTAGACACAGTGGCTGTTGCCTGGTTTATCACATTTTATCCTAGTCTATCTGTATATGTATGGCTGTGTGTATCTGTGTTCTTGTATTTCTATATGTAAGAGGGTGAAATATTAGCACAAGAATGAAAAAATGATTAAAATCCTCCGAGGACATGTTTCTCAGATTTCTTACCTATAGGGACAACTTTAAGATCTTGGGTTTACGATTTGGATTAGAATTAAAGGGTTAGTTTGCCCCCCAAATACTCAGGTGGACACACGTATGATAACTGTGATTGAATATGATTCATATCTCTGATCTGCAGAGTGAATTAGTGAACATCAGTCCATGTCTGCACGAAATCTCTCTGCCTATATCTCTCTAGATCTTTTTTATCATCTCTCCCAATGGCTGAGTTTGTCTTCAGTGATAAAGCTCTTCATCTACCAAGATGAATCTGTAGCCTGATCGGTGAAAGCATTGATGAGACTACAAATAAAGAGATAATGCTTTTTTTTTTCCAGGGTCATCCCCCTCAACATATTTTTCTCTTTTTAGCAGCGGAGCTTTCACAATGAATTTAACAAAATTGTGACTGGATAGTCACAAGCTTTGGCAGTCAAACGGAACAAATCTAAAAAAAAATGAACATGTGTGACTTTTCTGAGCGTGCTGTGGTTGAAAGCTGCTTGATTACTTGGCAAATGAGGAGGAACAGTGTGTGCGTGTGTACTGTATGTGCAGGGACATCTCAGACTGCGGACAAGTACTGGCAGGTAATTGGTTTCTTTTTAAAGGACGTCCTTAATCCTCTCCTCTCCTCTTCTCCTCTCTCCTCTCCTCTCCTCTCTTCAGCAGGTCGCTCATCTCCACACCAACTCCAGTGAGTTCAGAGGACTAGCACCGAGGGCTCTCACCCTGGATCTCTTCATTATCTTTGGCCCGTTGTCAAGCACACACTCTTGTTCCTTCAGCCCACACAGAGCCTCTCACACCTCTCACAAGCTAATTACCAGCACTATCATCTCATCTTCAAGAGAGAGGTGAAGAGAAACGATGGAGAAGAAGAGGATGAGAAGAGAGATGGACAGAGAACGGGGGAACCTGTCACAGTTGAAAAAATGAGTGAAAAGGGGAGGACGAGTAATGGGCTGAGCTGTGCAGAAATTCAAACAAAGGAATTCTGTGAAAGGAGCTATAAATGAAAGGGAATGTCAGCGACAAAAGACAGTTCGTGAGGCAGCTGACAATTGATGCTGTAATTTATTTTCTGTGCCACCCACCATCCTATCTGCTTGGGTGTTTCAAGATACTGTGGCTTTACTGTACCTACAGAGATGCACACTTCTCATAAACAGAATTTATTACAGCACTTTACATATTTTCATGCCAAACTAATTGTCACAAAGAGGGCGTTCTCATTTGCAATCAGTGGACAAGGAGTCCCAGCAGCCATAATGACTAAAAAGCTCACAGTAAGGCTATGGAGGGGGTCATTCATTACCAATTACAGCTGCTGAGAGCAGCACACATGTAGTGACTCCCACCTGTGAGCGCCTGAATGAAGACAGATTAATAGAAGAGGCAAAAAAATCTCACAAACATGACCTGTTCATCCTGTGTGAAGTTAGCATTGAATGAATTCAGCGATGCGTGCAGCAGAGGCACTATTGTGTAAGAGATTTTGTATAGAAAAGCGAGTGTAGGAGGTTAAATAAAGCCATGCTCAAATTTAACCAAAATAACACATCGTTTGCTGGTATCTTTGTATTATGGGTTAAGTTTCTCAAAATGCTGATGCATCAGAGGCTGGAGCTGAAGTACACCTTTGCTGTAATCTCAGTTGAGTGCATATGCAGAATGTATGAGGGTGGTTATGTTATTTTAGTGCATACCTCTCGTATTGGTTGTTTTGTTGAGTTAGGCCTATGACACCTGGATTCTTGTCTGTAGATTCCTGCAATCCACTCTCTGCACTCACCTAAGAGCATCTTAACACTGCGATCTTTCTCATTCTGTGGATCACACAGAGGACATTGTTGCTGCTGTCAAATGTTTTTGAGAAGTGTGAGACTGACCTGCAGTTCACTCTCAGGCATAAACAGCTCTGTGGGTGGAAAACAAGGCCAGTCTGCCCGAGCCCTATCACAGAGTGGTCTTATGGTATTATGGCATTTTACTTGGAGAAATCCTCTTCTACCAAGCTCAGCCCCCAAGGTGTCCCAGGCCTTGGTTGACAAGACACTTCAAATGCCAATAGTCTGCACTGGCCTGAGGAAATTAAGTCTTGGGTTTTAGCATTTCACAATCTTTAATATCTGATGAAATTTGAGGAAATTGTGGGAGTTTGATGAAATATTAAATAATTATGGATGCCTTGTTGATTTGAGATAGCTCATTATACAGCAGAGGTATAATTAATTAGAGATGGGAATTATCCCGTTTTTACTACCCCACTGTCTCCTTGTCTCTCTCTTTCCTAATTGGTACCAACTGGAATGGCCAGCAGGAAAGCTGCACGTAACGGCCGTGACAGTAAAAAGATTGTGGGGTCAAGGTTGAAGTCAAGATTGTTTAACATTTGTATCTCTACATTTATTTTTCTTGGTGAATATAAGAGCTGCTTTTCTTGCTGTAAGTGCACATACTTCTGTTGTATCCTTACATCTTATATGACACATGAAATGTACCACGTTTAACTGCATACACCTCCACAGTAATTGATTCACAGAATGTAAAAAGTAACACTACTTCTACACTAGGTTCTTAGGTAAGAGAGAATCACTGGCCTTGAGAGACTGAAACTTTGGAAATAGACAAACAAACAAAAACAAAAGAAGAACAAAAAATATTTAATTAAAAGGCTCTTGAGCATTTGGTTTACATGACACGTCTGGTCCCAGGGAGCTTAGCAAAGAGTCTGATAGGTTTAAGAGATTTTATGCAACTGTATTGTTTTCCTTTTTTGTAGTTATAGAGATACCGTATGGAGGTAAATAACCACAACACTAGAAAAAGCAAAACCACTAAATCATAACAATGAAATTATTACACATATTTTTAGAGTTGCCCAAACCTGTATGAACACACTAGACGACCTGCAGTTTTTTCAAATCAATGTAGGTAATTTTACCAAATTAAATTTGATCAGGATATTGATAGACTCATCAGGATATTCTCAAACTATTTATCTCAACCAAGTTTGTTTTGTTTACAAGTTGAAAAACAGTCGGTATAGTACATGGACTAAAACATCCATAAAAATATGTTATTTCCTTACATCTTTAACAACAGACAGCACTGCATTGGTGCTATTATTGCCATTATTATTAATATAATAAAATGATATTATCATACTTGTGTTTGAAACATCTCACTCTGATTATACCCTGAACAACAATCACTGCCTCCCTGCTTCCTGATGATCAGGCCCATTTGACCATCAAGGAACTAAAGAACAGTAACTTCTGTGCTTCGGCTGCACGAATAGCAAAAAATAAGGATGGACACTAGGTTAGTTATTATCAACTTCACATAAGCTTCTCCCACACAGTACTGCTCCTAAATTCGGATTAAAACTGAGTTGCTGGTCATTGGCCCAGATTGACAAAGACACCAGTTCGATCAAGAAACAGTATCTCTGCAACTGTATGATTCTTCAAAGTTTTGGTTTTTTTTCACCTACGCAACATCGCTAAAATTAGGTCTTTTCTGTCCATGGCTGATAGAGACCCTCATTTACACCCTTGTTTCATCCAGACTTGATTATTGTAATGTTTTGTTGTCAGGTCTGCCGCCAGCTAGTACTAATAGTCTTCAAATGGTTCAGAATGCTTCATAAACTAAAACTAGAAAATTTGACCTTCATTGGCTCCCTGTCCATGTCAGATCAGGTTTTAAGGTGCTCCTGATGACTTACAAAATTGTAAATGGACAAGCCCCTTCATACCTGTCTGATCTCCTTAAACGTTATATCCCATCCCATGCCCTCCGCTCTCAAAATACAGGGCTCCTGTCTGTCCCCAGAGTTAAGAAGAGGTCAGCTGGCTGCAGGGCCTCTTCTTATCGTGCCCCTTTTCTCTGGAATAACCTCCCTGCTGATATCAGACAGCCTGACTCTGTTGAGGCCTTTTAACCCAAACTCAAAACTTAAAAATCTTTTTGCCTTAACTTTCAGTTAAGTTGCTTATTCTTGGATTATGTTGGGCTTTGTACCTGTTACCATTATCCTTCCGGAGGGTCGGTCTCAGTCTCAATGAATCTATTACGCAGAGTACCAAGTCCAGTTTCAGTTTGTCCTGCCGAACTGTAAACTTTCTGAAAAACCACAACATCTCTGTGACCCTCGGTTTGTTGTTGTCCTATGAGCACGAGCATCCAAGCTGTGTGCCTATCTCTCTCTTTCTCTTTCTCTTTCTCTTTCTCTTTCTCTCTCCCTCTCTCTACTCCCTCTCCCTCCCTAGTTTCTCATTGTCCTCTCTTTTCACTCAGGCTTCTCTGTGCTGGACCATCCTGGGACCTCTCTCTCTCTATCTCTCCTGGCTGTCGGTGCCTCATTCCAGATGTTTGGATCTGGATTTTGGTCCTTCAGGAGATGCAGCCTCTCCTATTGTCTCTCTCTCCTTTGCGTGCATGTTGTCCTTGTGTCTCTCTCCCTCTGTGTCTTTGAGGTTTGCCTCTTGTGTGTTTGTGTAGTCTGTTCTCCTCCTCTGTTTTCCGTGGTGGAGAGGAGGTTGGGTGGCTCAGGTCCTATCTGTTTGGCGGCTCCTGGAAGTTGCTCGACATCTTCCTGGAATCATATTCTTCATACATGTTTATCTATATCCTACAGAGCTTATTTGTTAAAAGCTCTGTAGCAAATCTCTTTTACGTTCTTTAAAATTCTCAAAACACATTTGACGCAGGGTGACTGAAGGATGACAATAATAATAATAACTTTATTTGTATAGCACCTTTAAAAACAGGGTTTACATTTAGATTTGAGCCTCTACTTTAGAACAGCCAGAAGGGCCCTACCCGAGAATCTATAGCTTGGTGCCAGACCCAGACGTGCTTTAAAAGTGATCACTAAAATCTTAAAATCAATTCTAAATCGAACAGGGAACCAATGAAGAGAAGCCAGGATTGGGGTGATGTGATGTCGTCTATTAAAACAAGTAAGAAGCCGAGCTACTGAAGGATGACAATTTCCTTCTGAAAATACATTGAGGCAGCAGAAGCAAATCTATGCAGTAGCATGGATGTACCTATCCGCCAAAGCTGAATGTTCATTATGTTCCCTTCTTTGTCAGTTGACTAAGACGGTCTTACTGAGAACCATATGAATTCTAATCAGGTACCAAATGGCCCTGATTTGTGCAATAAAAGTGAAAGATTATCTCGACATCACAGTGTCTGCACGTAACTGTGGGTTTCTGTGATGCACCAGTTCCAGAGACTGCAGTTGGATTTGATTCACGTTAATATTTTTTTTGTTTCTGAAGTTGGTCTGCAGGGCTGTTCGAGGCCTTTGCGCTTAACATTTCCCGTGTGGATGAATGAGAAAGATCTATCACGCAGAGGGCATCCACCTCACAGTTCACTGATCAAAGATTCGGCCTGTATGAGCTTTGTGGAGCAACAGACATAGCTCATTAGTCAACTGGCATTATGCTGAAAGACCGGTGAAAAGTTTTTGCACCTTGACAGATATGAAATATAGCTGCTGACCACCTCACCTTTCAGCTGATTGGGAGATTTTTGATGGCTCCTGATTGTGCTGAATAGCAGAGAAAACCAACAGCGTGTTACATTAATCATTCTGCATGTCAGCACTACAGGCTGCTGGTGTTGTTGTGAAGTGTTTTTAACTTTTTAAGATGTCAGTCCACTAATAAAAACTGGGAACCATTTGAATGCCTCAGGATACCATCACAGTAGATCCATTCTATTTATACTGTATACTGAAAGCAGGTGTTGTTGTGCATCATATGAGTACTAAGTAACTAACTAATTAAGTGCTGATAGGCAGCACAGCGAGCTAGCTGTACTGTGTGTTTTATTCTGTAAATATACAATAACTTGTCATATTTATACTTGTAATATCAACTTAATGAGCTGTCTTGTCCACAGCCTTCTCCTGCCCCTCTGTTGAATATCCACACATCCTTTCATGTGGTGTAAATCCAAAGACATACTTGCCATCCCTCATTTGAGTGTTGAATCACTCTAAATTGGAAGTCAACCAACCGAGAGTTCAACGAATGGAGATGAATGCTCAAGAGAAATGTGATTTAAATCATTTTGGATATGGTCTGCGTGCGTTTGAAGCATTGAAAATCTCGCCTTTTCTCCCTGTCTCTGTTTCTCTCTCCATGTCCCTCTTCCTGTTTCTGCTTAATGTTATATGATATATTTAGTGTTGTGAGACATACAGCACAATAAAAGATGATGGACATGATCTTTATTTCTTTTATATAAGAAAAGAACAGATAAAGCTAAAAAAAAATCATCCCAGCTAGAGTGGGAAGCTGTTTCCTAGGGAACGTGTCAGATTGTAATGACTTCTCTTCCTGTGTTTGTGGGATGGTTGAATGTGTGTCATATACGCAGCTGCACTGATGGACAGACTGCGTCTTATAAACTGAGGGCCTTAATGACTTTCTCTTTTTTATGGAATGAATGTCCACTAAAATGTAATTTTCTGGGATCTATCAACTTTGAAAGTTGTGGTCTCTTATAGCCTTATTTCTGTGTATCGAACTACTATTTTTTGCTCTGCTGAAGGCCTCAGTATCTGGGTCATTGTATAACGTATGAACGCCAAATTCAAGGTTGAGGCTTTTTTTTTTAAAAAGTGAGAGCCTTTGAGAGTCTTTGAGATGAGATAGCTGTCATCATGAAAGAACGTTTTCTCATTTTTATGCATAGTGGACAGTTCACCTTCATGCAGTTTTTCAATTCAGGCTGGCTGAGTATAGTGAACATATAGGAGACCTCTACCTCGGTGTGATAAGAATTATAAATACATCTGATAAAAAAAGCACAAAAATCAGCACCTTGCAACGAATATATCTTAACTGTCATGTGCTTTTTGGACTTATATTTGGCATTTCCTTGACAATCTTTTGGAATATATCCAAGTGCAAAGGCAGAGGTTTGAAGACAAAGAAAAAGACACAAACATGATTTTTAGGAAATAGTCCAACTGTTAAAACAGTTAACACAGCCAGGGAATCATGCTTGTTTCTTCAAACTTAATCACAAGAAAAGGAATACTGATGGCTATGTTCCCAGTAAACTGTTGGTAAGATACACATGGGAAGATACACACAGGCACACTAATGATAACACTGTTTTTGACATGATTTCAAGAAGATTTTATGGATTTTATCCATATTTTATCCATAATTTGTCAAAGGCCCTACAGTAAATGTTCATGGTCAACCCACGATTAAGTGCTATTTACAGACTGTGGCTGATGGATTGACATCTTCTTATATACCTGTTGGTTTTGTTGAGCCTAATTGGGCAAGGAAACATAATGCTATAGACCTTTTTCACGGCAGACAATTTGACATGTTACTGTGAATGCTGACTCTGGCTTATACTGGGACACTTTAATGGAACAAAGCCACAATTAATGTCATTGATTATGCCTGTGTTTTACCTACTATGACAAGTAAATTTGTCAATTGTTATGTAGAGTCTAGTGACCTCATGTACTGTGTCAGTTTAACTCTACCCACCTTCAACCTGAACAGAGGCCTAATCAGCCAGAATAATTGAAAACACCTGTGTGCAGGGCCTTTGAGCAAGACGGTGGGTCTTTGCAGTTTTGGGAATGCTGTAACGTTTGAAGATTGAACTACAAATACGTGTTAATCTGACATTTTTGTGTGCGTGTTAAATTGTGTGTTAAATTGTGACACAATGAAATGGAAGTACGTGTATGACAGTGCTGAACTTAATATGTTTACTTAATCAAAGTATGAGACAAACCCATTTACTGCTGCAACCAATTACTACTCCTCACCAAATCTCACCTGGTTTTATGATATATGCAGTTTCATCATCAGTTATGTGTTCACGTCAGTGAAAGCGTCCAATCAATAGACCTCTCTCACAGTGGAAATTCTGACATGTTACAAAAGGAAAAGCACAGATGTAAGTAATAAAATGAATGCTGGCTGAATTCCATTTAGCTGCTTCAGTTTCAGGGTCCTATTGTGCATGCTGGCTCACTGTCATGGCTTACTGGGTCAGCTGGATGGAACAGAGCTTTCATTAAAGGTATAACTATATTTTCCTAAGAAACAATGTATAAACTGAAACAAAAATAATCCCTCTCAATCATCACTTATGACTCACTAGAAGTGTGTGACGGTGTCTGTATCTGCAGAGACCCTGCCCTCTGCCTGGATTTTCTTATTTTGCTGTGTTCGGGACGTTTCTGGGTATCAACCTTTGGGCAGTGGCGTGTACCCCCCAGCCAATAACAGGGTACAGGGTGTGAGGTGTGAGACTCTATAAAAATGTAGTTACCAGTTGCCAGATCGTAAGCACGTGGGACCACCAGAAGTGCATACGCTTTGAGCCAGGGAGGAGGGGCTAACTTTGAATGTTGTGTTTTCAAACCGCAACCGACAAATCCTACTCGTTATACCTTTAATGCTATTAGTAACACCTGCGGTTTTCATCCTGTGAGAAGTCAAAATGTCTGCTGTGAAAAGGGCCTACTGAAAAACACTACAATGACAACGTACAGTTTGCACAATAATCATAAATGTAGGTCGATTTCAATCTATATTGTGAAAGCATTGATTTTAGAAAAGTGTCAGATCAATTCAAACTGTAATGCAGTCACTATTGCCATAGATTTCCTTTGCGTGCCTGGCGAGAGAGAGACAGAGACAGAGAGTGAGAGAGAGAGGGAGCGCTGGAGTCCGTCAGGAGCTCTGCCAGAGTCAGATAAGACATGCATGTCTAATCCCTCTGCTATTAACCCAGCAGCCAGTCTGTCTGCCATACAGTACACAGAGCAGCCAGTCAGTGAGTTGACCTGTTATACGCTGCTGTTACATTAAAATCTTGTAACTCTGCCTTGTAGTCCTCAAAACACTGATTTGAATCCAGTCCAAAGACTTTGAAGCCTGGGGGATTTAACACTGTAAACTGCCCACAGGTAAGGATTTAATGACTCTGTCTATCTGAGCAATCACTCCAGGATGTTTCCTTTCCTTTCACCCAGTCTATGCTGTAGTAAACTTCAACTCGTCATGACCCGGAGAAGGAATTTGTGCTGAGAAAAGAAAATGAGGGAAACTTTGTGTAATAATCATTGCATTTTGTTTGTGTGATGATCTAGTTACAAAACTTACTTGCTCTAACAGCAGCAGATGGCATCCTACAGGCAAAACTAGCCAGATGCAGTGCATGCAGGGTGTGCCAGTCGACCACACACACAGCTACAACAGGTCCTGCCAGCCCCTCAGTGAGCCAGCAATAGCAGGCCGTGCAGCTGGCCGGGAAACAGCAAGTTGTACCAGTCAGTGTTAGGTCGAGCAGGGGGCACAGATGGGCAGAGGCGGGCAAAGACAGGTTTTAATAGCATATTGATTCCACAGACCTCATCAAGCTGCTCTCCTCCGGTGCTTGTTTTCACTCTAATTTGTTTGGAAACGAGGGATCAGAGAGTGACTCATCCAGACAGGCAGCCTTCACCGTCTGGAAGAAGAGAGCCGCCATCTCTTCACCATCATGTTCCATTCATTTCAACCCTCCATCCAATCATCCCCTGCTTTCCCTAAAGGCTCAAACTCTGCGTGGCATTCATGTTTGTAAAATCAATATTCAGAGCTCCAGAATTACTGCATTTCCATTCTTCTGTTCACCCTTTCAACCACACATACTGTAAGACACAAAATGTGTGATTTCACTCACCCTGATGCATACATTACAAAATTCGAGGAATCTTTTATTTCTGAGTAAATTAAAATACATTTTCAGACAGAGCTGTCCATCTTATGATTCTCTGCTCATCTGTTTATTCATCTCACTATTATGTCACCACAAAATGGCAACCCCTTTTTAAAAACTTGGTCCATAATTAGGCCCATGTCTTTTGTGCCTGAAAATTGTTCTTTCATGCTTGTATTCCCGTTATCTGCTTCCCTAACCCTCAGGGAAAGAGGGTTTCTCTACCTGGCAATATTAAATCTTCTCAATTATATGGTTGGGCTGCTGCCGGCTGCTAGTCTTGGAGAGAGCCTATTGTTTTGATGAAAAATGTAATCAAGATACTGTCTCTCACTCTCAGCGGTTGCCTCTTGGCACGTCCCTTTGGAGAAACTGTGAGAAGAGAGAGGTGGCTGATTAACTGTCTCTCTGCCCCCAGCTCAGCCCAACACACACACGTGCATTATATAATGTATGTGTATACAGATCTACACGCTGCATGCTCAAATGTATGTATAACTCCACAGGCAAGCCGCTTTCCTCGTTTTTGTTCAAGGTTAAAAGGAAAAAGCGAATTGTTGTTTTAAACCTACTTTGGAACAAACACACAGCAACAGCTCTCAATAAAGTCACAAAAGTAACATCTTGTACTGATGATACTGGGGATTATTCAGTTTGACCCCTTTTTTAATTACCGCACCCATCACAATTTGCCTCAAGGGGCTTTACAGTCTGTACAGCACGCGACACCCTCCGTCCTTAGACCCTGGTTCTTGGAAGTCCTACACTTTCAAAGCTTTCACCTGCAAGGATCAAGATAGACTACTGCAGCACTTTGCTGCATATTTAACCTTCTTACGCCCTATGAGCCAATTGCTGCCTGAGAGAAGAGGATGTTTTTCACACACGCCAGATTAAAACCAAAGATAATCAGGCCTTCCTAGTATCGTAGCTGCCTAAGGAGATGAGGCTTTTACTGAGCTGTGTGTTTCAATTCTTATTTGCTTTGGCAGTACTGTCTTGTGATAAACTCTTTTTTTTATCACTGCTCTTTGTTATTTACTTGTATCATTATGCCACAGTATGGTTTAGGCTGTTTTATCGTTCTGTGTGTCGTTCTGTGAAGCACTTTGTAAGCTTGAGTGTTCTATAGGCGAAGCTCATTTCCAAACCCTCTCGCAGTAGCAAGTACTGCACTGTACTTTCCTGGAAAAACACATTTGCACTCTGGACTCTATGGACACACACATATGCACACACAGAACAAACACAGAAACACATGCAGCTCTGTCAGACATGTGACCGTTGTGCTTGTTACACCTTTTTTCCTTCATCTACACAAGATGTTTTGTCTTTTCTGATGTCAGTTTTTAACACTAATCATGTTTGCTTTATTCCCTTGGGACTGATCTGATATAGGGATTTCTAAGCAGCACCTTCCTTTTCTCCTCTCCACCTACTGTTCCTCCACTCGTACAAATAACTCTGCAAACAATGGAGAACTCTCTCGACGGTAAATCATGCATCACTTCATTGACTTGTCATTGGCTGTGTTTTTTGGCAGCCCATAGAGGTCTCAGTCACCCGAGGCTTGGTTTTCCCATCTGTGATGAGCTAGAAATGACAACAAAGAGATATTTTTCATGTTTCCTGCCTTTTAAATGTTTTTTGATCACAAAGCCCAAAGTAAATAAGAGAGAAAGTAATGCTAATGGAAAAAAATCATTTGAAATGGAGGTGTATCAACAAGAAATGGGCATGCCTACAGTACATTATCTGTTTATCTGTTTAAATCCTCTTCTGACTTTACTCATTTGGCTCACAGTATGGCAGGATTTTTGTTATGGAACTCTACAGGGTAATTAATCATTTATGAGGAACATTCAGCAGTGTTAGTAATGTCAGTCTTTAGGCATTTCTGATGATCCAGGCCTTTATAACTTGACTCTTAACTTACAGCCTAATATGTACGGCATACTGATATATTAGAAACATCCATTATTTATCCAGAGGAACTGCAGAGCACTAACTATTAACTACGTTCGATTTAGTCTATCTGGTTATTCTATAAATGTTATAACTGTTTGGTCAACCTTTAGAAGAGAGCACATGAAACAGGAGGTCAGTGTGGCAGCTGTCAATATGGCAGAAAATGCCACAGATTGGCCTTCCTGCACAACATGACCTTGCTAGATTGAAGTGACTGCAACGCAGTGCTTGTAAACATCGATCACCAGAAGAGCTGTAAGGTAAAAGAGACGTTCATACCACATCAGTTCAGATATGCACGGCCTGTACAATGAGCGGTGCCCACTCCAGTGTGCACTGTAAAATAATGGAGAGGGTGTCTTTAATAGCTTTTTTCCTGAAATTCTTGGGTGTAGTTTAATTATTCAACACTGCAGACAGTGCCAGGTAAAAGTCTGATGTGAAAAGCTTTATCAGTCTGCTCTACTGCAGGTTTGCCTCATTGTAACCCCTGAAAGATGACTTAAGTCTCTGACTTTGGCTGATACCGTACAGTATGCAGTGGTGGAAGAAGTATTCAGATCGTTCACTTTAGTAAAAGTACCAATACATTATTTAAAAATACTCCATCACCAGTAAAAGTCCAGTAAAATGGTTTAATCTTACAATGCATTTTATTTTATAAGTGTGTCATATGTTTTTTATGTAAAATCCTAATCTGTAAAATAACTAGTAACTAAAGCTGTCAAATAAATGTAGTGGAGTAAAAATTACAATATTTCCCTCTGAAATGCAACAGCATAACATGTAAATACTTAGGTAAAGTACAAGTACCTCAAAATTTTACCTAAGTACAGTAATTGAGTAAATGTACTCAGTTACTTTGAAAACATTTACAATACGGTACACAAAAATGCAAGTAGTTACAGTACTAAGGAATGAGTGAGGAACTACCTGATAATGAAGGAATTAAGTATATCCTGAATAACTACATAGTAGATAATGATGTGTTATTAGAGAAGAGACTGGGAGATACTATATTAGTGAATCATTAGGTAATGATTAGTTTCTTCACTAGTCGTTCCCGATTAACTATGAATCAGTCACTGAGTAAAGAAGTAACGACTCAATCATTACTAATTGCTTAATCATTAGTGCACCCCAAATTAAAGTGATACATCACACCGAGTAGTTACTAATTAGTCCCTCATTACTTCATAATTATCTGACCCTTTTTGTGCCCCCTAAAGTAAAGTGGTACTTTCCATCACTAGAGTGTCACACTAAAGATGAACGTAAACACCTTGGTTGCATCAGTATGCAATCCTTCTTATAATGGTAGGTGTCATTACTGTAATATTTACCTTAATCATTTGAAGATCTCATTGCTGACAGATTAAGATTAGAAAAGAGATCAATATATATATATCATAATCATTCAATGTATCCTGCAACACAGGTGAAGGATACATTTGAGTATAATCAAGTGGAGGAACTCTTACAGCACCACCTGTAAGGTGGATGACCATGGCATGTTATGTAAAATATACCTGAAACAAATACATCAAATACTTATCAAGCCCAAAACAAATGAAAAGATGTTGGTTTTGCTTTTTTAATAGAACTTATGACCGTTATTAGTTTCACAAATAAACATGCGAACTTATTTATAGTTCAGTTAAAAATAACAGTACAACAGTTGGGCCTTAATCCCACTGTGAGCAGTGGAACAATCCTTCCCCAGTTTGGCTTACTGTGATCAGAGTTTGTGGAGAAGGTGTTGGACAACAAACGGCTGATCCTGTGACTTCCTGTGTGATTCATCTCTAAGCTGTGAATGGCTGACCAGGCAGACAGCTGAAACCACCAATCAATCTTCGAAAGCCTTTTCTGTGGATATCAGGGCGGCCCATTAAAGTCAGGGAGCAGACATCCATCCAGCTGCAGACAGCGTGTCGATAGCCATGGCAGAGAAGTGACAGACTGTGCCATTTTTAGGTCGATAATGCTTTAGATCTGCATGGACTCCCTGTGATCAGCTGCTCCACATTTCTCCCTTAATGAGCCTCCATGTTTGTGTAAGGTGGGGTAGGCAGAGGTTGTCTGCCTGTGTGTGAGAGTCTGTGATGTCTGATTCTGTTTGTGTGACCTGGCTGTGTGATTGTTTTCGGTCTTGTGTGTCTTGCAGCCTCTCTGCAGCCTTCGGAGACTAGTTAATAACCTTTTCTGGCCTGTGACCCCATTACCAAGTCAAAATATTCTCATGGCCCCAGCAATTAATGCGTTGTCAAGTTGATTTGCATATGGCATAGTTTTGCACCCTATTTTCAAAGGCATGAAGCAAACTCCAAAAATATCTCTAAAACTATATTAACCAAATGTCGTATCAGTTTTAGAAATCTCAAATGACCCTGTGTCTGCATATCCGATGACCCCAAGTAGGGTCTTGACCCCAAAACTGTGCTGTACACATTGATTTCTGTGGGATGAGAATCAATGATAGTGTCTTTCTCCAGACGTCATCTGCATTTAAAGCAGTGATCTTTGACGTTTCTGTATAAACAAATGTCAGTTTTGCTGCTTTCTATAGCACAGTAGTGATTCTACTTTTAGTTCATGAAATATCAAACAGGTCTCACATTTAATATCAGACAGGCCTTGCAAGAGCAACACCTCATTTGCTTGAAATATCTACAGAGGAAGTGGATAGTTAGTCTGAGCGATGATATGTCTGAGCAGACAAAGATCTAAAGTCAAAGACAAAGGAAAAATGACACCCCAGAACTGGCTACAGTGGTTGTCAAATTATTTCTCTTGAGTGCAGGGCAAAAAGTCACAGTAATGACAACCTAAAAAATGTGTCACCTTGATTCATGAATTTCATGAATCGGAACTTCAGTGATGTGAATGCTGAGCCCATATAATGGATTTCACCACAGCCTGCTGTCTGTGTTAAACATTCGTGTAGTGTAGTGCCAGTATGAGTTCTACGAACCTCAAAGCGACCCCACTCTGCCACTTCAGAAGTCTGGGGAGCCCATGATAGCATCTTATTCTGATAGTCTCACTGGTACAATTCTAGGTGGCATTATTATCATCCAAGCCATGCTTTAGTGGTTTGACCCCTTTGGCCCTGGCTGACCTGGATCTATCCTTAGCTCTTCCTTACCTCCAACTAAAGAGCATGTGGAGTAGTTTGTAATTGTCTGTATTGATTACAGAATGTGGATATTGTTTCTGTCTTGCATGATAGGAATCCAATTATTCCCATCACCCTTCAGCTGAAAATTAGCATTTACAGTTTGACTCACGACGACCCCTGTTAATGACTCGATTGTCTTGAGGGACTGTACTGGCTGTTTATTTATTCATATACTTATTCAGCCAGACTGACTTGATGGATAAATGCTTTTATTCTCCAACAACCTGTCTCACACTCATTCAGTAACCATAAATACTGATATCCATGGAAAGCAGAGAATTTTTCCAAATCTGTGTTAGGACTCTGGGGCAAATTCTTCTCAAAGCACCTCTTTTGAGCATCCAAGTTGGCTTTGTGTCTAATTATCATGAATCAACCACACAGCTAATTTCCTGTTTAATCATCGATTGTAGACAAGTAGTCCCAAAGCAAGAATCACTATGCTCCAAATAAGATAGACTGTAATAAAGTCCCTTCCACTTTGTTAGTTTTTTGCATTTAAGGACAGTTCAGAATCTGCAGAAAACAACTGGAGTTGATGTGCAGGATTTTGACCACACTAATAATAGTAAAGTAACAAGGTATTTGCCAAGAACCTTGACAGCTTTAATGGCACAAAGAGAAGTTGCTTTATGGTACAAAATTTGAATTGTACTCTCAGTGCAATCAGAGTTAAAGCTTTTAGAGTTTCAAGCTTAGGTGGAAGGAGAGAGCTGTTAGAATAATCACCTCCAGCACAATTAGCCTCTTCTCTAAAGCCCTGCGGCAACATCTTCTTTGTGACAGGAGGCCAGAGGATTTAAGGGAAACATGACCTCATAGTAATTTAGAGAAACACTCGCACAAACAATAGCACCAACGGGAGACAGAGGCTGCCAGTCTTTTCAGCCATCGTCTCATTTGTTTGTGTAATTTTTCTACAGCAAAAGTATCACAGGTAATTTGACAGTGATATAGTGACGGTTAGGAATGCTGCTCGCAACCTTTTGCCGGAACCTCTCCAGTGTAATTACAACTCTTTTTCTGAGAATAAATTGATGTTACTAATTGTAACACTGTTGTTCTAATTATACAGAGCTAAATCAGCTTTGCTTGTACAGTTCTTTGTTTTGTCGTCCAAACTTCTGTCACCATTGAGATGTGATGTTATTAACCTGACAGATTTTTATTTTGCTTGCAGCTGCAGTGTGCTGAACACGTTCTTGTTTTTCCAGTGATTAGAGTGAGACACCAAATTGATGAACACATTAGCAATTACTAGTAAAGCAAAATACATTACGTTTTAAACTCTGACATCAAGCTTTCATAAGCAATTTAACAGCTTTGGCCACTTTATTAGGTACACCTGTACAATCTAATGCAATCCAATACAAACTGTTCTGTCATTAAGTTTACTTTTATAATGTCTATAATGTTCAGATTCAGTTTTTTACAATGTCATAGTGGTGTTAATTCAGCTATATGCTTTATCACTGAGGTCACAGTTAAAGGTGCTGTTGTACTGGACGGCATTTTATTCAGAAGTGTTTCTAATATTCGGACCCCCTCAGGGAGGACAGAAAATTAGAAACACCTCTCAGTATAATGTAGTCCAGTACAACAGCACCTTTAACTATGACATCACTGCTAAAACATGTAATTGAATTAACACACTATGACGTTGTAAAAAACTGAATCTGAACATTATAGACATCATAAAAGTAAACTTAATGACAGAACAGTTTGTATTGGATTGCATTAGATTGTTGTAATTGAATGAATTTAATTTCAGACAAAGTTGACAAAAACTGAACATTATAAACTTTGCAAAAGTAGAATTTATAGCAGATCTGTTGTATTGAATTGCATTACATTGTGCAGGTGTACCTAATAAAGTGGCCAGTGGGTGTAACTTGATAAAGAAAGCAGCCTCACATAGAATTAGCATGATGTACAGTAAAGGCATTGTTGTCTGTGGGTGGGTATATACCTCTCCTGTGCAGAGCAGGTACACTATGTGAAGTTTAGTTTAGTATGGCTCCAGGAATGGCAATGTCAGTCTGCGGTTAATCCATCACTTTGGACCAGACTGAATCATTATTGGATGGACTTCCTGAACTTTGGTACAGCATTCATGGTGCCCAGAGAATAAATCCTACTGACTTTTCTGATCCCCTGACTTTTCCCTTTAGCCACCATGAGGTTAACATTTGTGTTTTTAAAGAAAATGTCTCAATTTGTTAAATGGGTAACTGTGACATTTGGTACAGTCATTTCCATCAGGATGATTTGTAATTACATTAGTGAACCCGTAACTTTTCATCATTAGGTAAAACAATTTCATTTATCAAATAATTTGCTTTATGACTGATGCTTGCCAAACTAATGACATTGCATCACCATGTTAGCATTATCATTGTGAGCATGTTAGCATGCTGATGTTAGCATTTAACTCAAAGCACTGCTATGTACAGCCTCACAGAGTTGCTAATATGGCTGTAGACTTCTATTCCTGTTCATACCTGCTTGCCCATACTGCTTAATTTTAGCAAATGTTTGGCTTACCCAATCCCTAATTATTAGAATAATTCATTTCTGCCACAGCTATAGCCACAACCTCATCTCTTAGGTATTATGTTCATATGCAACTATTTTGCATTATAGTTACTTTTTATAGGGAATAACACTGTATATAAGAATAGTGCCCTATACTGTAACCTTCACTGCCATGCTTTTCATCGTGTTATTCCTACATCATAATTGTTTTGGATAATACTTGTATATTTCAAAACATGGTTTTATACAATAATTTTGGTTGCAACTCTACTGTATCAAAAGCAGTTCTTTTCTGCCAGAAATGAATGTGAAGAGATCACTGCATTTCTCCTCAGGGACTCCTACTCTGCCTGAAGTTGTTTTGCCTTTTCACTGCCACAAGGAGAACATAACAGAAAAAAAAAATGACATTAGACTCCATAAAATGGATAATTTGTTGCATGGTAACATCATGTTTGAAAACAGTGCAGTACAGTGCTGTTCAACATAATGTGAGCTGATTTTAATAGATTTTTTGAAACATTGTTGGAGACTTCCTGGGGGAAGAAGACACACTTGCAGAAGAACAGACAAAGGTAGCCAATAAAATATAATGAAAGCTGTAGCATTCATGCTCATTTTATATTTGTTTCCTGTAACACTGGAAAAACAGTTTTTGTGACCGAGGATAAAAAAGACAAAGCAACCATAATTTGAGTGAAAAAGAGACAGGAAGAGAGGAACAAAACAAAAAAATACTTAGGAGGGTGTTTGAAAAGAAGGACAGAAGAGGAATATACCTTGCATTCTTCCTGTCTTTGCTCCTTCCCCATCAGGTCTGAAGGGGGACGAGTCCTTTGTGGTGTCTACACCATATCAGCAGTGACAGAATGTCATTAACTCCACACCCACTCAGATGCCACCCTCTTTGTTGTGTTCAGAGCCCAGTGGCGCCACCAGACAGAAGCAAATAGATTCATGCCTCTGGATTAAAGAATATCTGATTCCTGGCTGACTGATGGAGTAAAGCCTTTTCCTGGCGTCCACAACAGAGTGTGCTTTCTGAGGAAATATCAACCATCCATCACCATCTCTACAACAGTGAGATGCTTAATTAATGGTGACCTTATGAGTGAATGTGTAAGGGTCCTCTCTTGCACTGAGAAAAAATGTGTGTGTGTGTGTGTGTGAGTGTGTGTGTGCGTGTGTGTGTGTGTGTGTGTGTGTGTTTCGAGTGCTGCGAAGTGTCCATGAAAGAGTAATGAGCTCCTCCAAATGATGCATAAGTCCCCAGTGGCTCTAAGAGATACAGGGGAATCCAATCTTTTTACGCAGGGAATATTGGTGTGACATTTCACCAGAAAGCAATCGCCACCATCTGCTTCACAAAGGCAGCGTTGCTTCCTCCCGCAGTCCCCAGAGGACAGGCGAGAACATCATGGAAGTCTCCCTGAAGGTGGGTTGCTTAAAGGACCGCAAAGGTCCTGTTGTTGTGTCTTCACTCCACTGCACTCTCCATAAGCCTCGGCACAGCCTGGGGTATAGGTGCCTATTCGGTGGATCGCTGCACACACAGATGTGACTGGAATCCAGATAGGTTGTTAGGGGAAACACCTCATCGAAAAGCAGAACATGCATATTTAGAGGTGTGCACACGGACGCACCAGCCAAGCAGCGCCAGTCTCTACGGGACACAATGGAGTCTTGCTTAGGTGTGTTTGCTCAATTGGAGTTGACGTGCAGCCCAGACTAATAGATTAGAAGTATGTGGGGTGAGCAAATTTCTCTGCCTCTTTCCCTCCATTGCTCCTTTTCCATTCTCACCAGTGAATCTATTTGATGTGACAGAGCTTTGAAGTTGGCATTTTAAACTTAGATGTGACCGTGTCTTCACTGCCAAGGACACAATTTTTCAGTTGAATAATACGACTGTTGCTCCTATGATTCGTCTGCACATTCACAGTGACACTCCAGTCAATTGTGATTTGTGGCAAAGTTTTATCTTGATATTAAACACACGTAATGTTTATGAACAACCACATAAAGCCACTTTAACAACTTTTAAGCTGTTACAACCCCCATAAAAAATATAACAAGCACAATAAAAGGACACAGCACTGTTCCACACTTACATTAAAAGATATATTGCCCGCAGGAAGCTATAATGATCCATAATGGGAAGTCATCCATCTGTATTCTTTGGCTGTTTTCTCAGTTTAACACCCCTGTTGCCTCCAATGGGATAATGATAAACAAGAGGCAGCGTCTCCCAGCTGGTGCCTCTTTCATGTTGGGTTTCTGAATAACCCAGATCCCCATTCAGAAATGCTCCCAGTGAGTGAATCCCATCACTTGAACTGAGAATGTTTTTTCCCCTTTAATTACTATCAACATGATCACTCTCATATTCTTCCTGTATCCCTGGCTTATAGCTTTTTCTGTCCATGCTCCACTTCTCTTACTTTAGTGTGCTTTACTCGGGTTAAGCCGTGAAGACACAGTAACAGTTAAGAGGTGTCATCATTGCTACCCTCCAGTGGCCTGTAAACTGAACACATTAACATATATGGATAAGACATGCTTAAAGGTGCACTAATCAATATATTGCTATATTAACAACTGATAAAATGGCTATGTGTAATGTTAAAGGTGAATTATCACCTGACTCTGTAGTTCGCCTCAACTCTACGAAACATTTTTAGCTTCTTACAGCTCATTATTCTGGTTTCATGGCCCACATCTTTACTGTTTTGGTTCAGACTCTTCGCTCGCATCAGCGTGAGACTAGCCACAACAGGCAGCTGTTTTTAGTAGAAAAGCTCTGAAAACCCACCGTACTCTACCTGCCCTGCACCAAACGGCAGAAAGACAAAGTTTAGGACTACAATCATCTGTTAATGTTCATATTTACTCAGTTCAATCACATTCACAACCTATTTGTTCAATCAGATGGTCAAATCATAGACTTTTGTCAGGATTAGCAAGCTGTACAATTTTGTAGTTTTTTGCTGTTCAAGAGGGCTGTCAATCTTTCACACCAGCAGAGAAACAACCAGATGGTCAATTACCAAAATTGACCAACATTTATCTGTCAGAGGGGATACCAGCCACCTTTACCTCAGTGCGTAAAACGCCTCCGCCACAAGCTAACCTGATATTAGCTCGAATGAAACACATAGGGCCACTCCACAGGGCCAGGCTGGGGCTTAGTTTGTTTCCATAATCAGTTTCATTTAGACAGTGTGGTCCCCCCAGAGCGGCTGCAGCACTTTGCACAGTATAATTCTAACACCAGGTGGATTTCAAAGGCAATTAACCACACCAGACAAGGTACCACACTGCAATTATAACAAATTAGGCAATTATCACCATTCCCCAATACTATAGGGGGATGAATGCGGCCCTTAGTATTTAGCGAGTTGATGATCCAGGAAGATCGATGGAGCAAAAGCGGGAGAGTGGGAGAGAAAAAAAGGGAGTGGGGCTGCAGCTCTAAGAAGCAGAAATAGACTCATTATGCTATTATATTCGCATCATGTCTCACAATATGTTATCACAGCCCCTGCTACTTTTAGGAAAGTAGTTTTCACCCAGAGTTTCTCATGTTCCACCAACGGCTGAATTTTTCTTCTGATCCAGGATCTGTCTTTTCTTCTGCTTACTCTCCACTTGAATAGAATCAAAATACATATTTCTTGGTGCCTGTGGCCCTGAGTGATGTAAATCATTTCACCTTTTTTTGTCTTTACCGTAAGTACAAGAATAGTATTATCACCTCTGTGCATCTTGCAGAAATCTTTTATCACACTTGGCGGCAGTGTCATGAGCCTTGTGGTTGAAGGCAGTGTGATAGTCCTCCACCTTTGCTCGTATTTCTTGTATTATTGCTGCAGAACCGTCCACATAATTGTTTTTTTTTTCTAAAAGCACACACCTTGAGATATCAAGGTTTTTCAAGGTATTATTGACGTCATCCCATTGGGCTCAGGTGGACTGCCACCAAGGCTCTCAGACACACTCTGTTCAGGCTTTACAAATCAAACTGTCTGTACCGCTGTCCTTGGCACATCCTGGAGGAAATTGATTCCGGAGGGAAGTAATGACACACACACACACACACACACACACACACACACACACACACACA
>NTHP01000020.1:303773-317880 GCA_003416845.1 Oplegnathus fasciatus
TCTCCCAACCATTTCTCCTCTCCCTTTGAAGTTTGAAGTCTGATTGTGTCTGTCCTCTTGACTCAACCCCCCACCACCCATTTAAGCAAAATAATGGATCCAATCTGAGCTGACTCTCTGTATCACCTGTGGGAGCAGCAGTGTCTGAGAAATACCTATAGTTCAATTTACTCTGAGCTGTGCATGTGTGGTGGTATGTGTTGGCATGCATGCTCCTTCACAGCCCCACTTTGGGGGACTTTTTCTTAATTGACATGGGGACTCCTGACCTTGTGCTTGAGAATACCCAATATCTTCCCTCTCCTCTGCAACCAGCAAGGGTTACAGGGTTGCTACATATAGAGATTCTGTTTCATTCTCAGGCCTCTCGTGAGGTAACCATCACCCTGTTATATTTCCACCAGGACCGCTGATTTAGCTGCACTGCTACTGAAATGCAGTGAGTCACGCTCCAGGTACAGAGGAAGTACGGTGACACATGTGAGTTATGAGTAGAAACGTCTCAGTGGTAAAGAGGCATTGTCTGTGTGTGTGTGTGTGTGTGTGTGTGTGTGTGTGTATCTCTTTCCCAGACCATTTTCAAGATCTGGATGATTTCATTTAGGACATAATAAGAACCCTGAACTTGGAGTGTGTGTGTAATACTGTGGTTCTTGAAGGGCTTTGGGGAAATTATACATACCCCTCATTTCAGATAACCTGTAGGGAAAAAAAATTCTCAACATACTGTAGGTTTTTTTAATTTCAGTCAATAGAAACTGATGAGTAAGATTCAGAGATATGTAACATAAAATTGTTTAAGAATCCCTGGCCTGACTCCTGGGAAAGCATGGTTTGGGGCTGGATGGTCGTGTAAATCCTCTAAGCAGCTGAGACTATCCAGGCAGAGGAAATGAACAAAAAAAATTCCCTTCTTCTTTGTTTGAATTGTCAAACTACCCTAGAGTAAGGCACTAAAACCTGAACAATGTTACTCAAACTCTGGCAAACACTGCAAGACAATGATTTTTTCCAGTCTAGTTCCCACAGTTAAAGTATCAAACTCGAAAGGTACAGTAAGAGTTAACAAAGCCTTCCTAGATGTAAAGTTCTGTGAAATCACTGAGGCGTCCAACTAACACGTAGCTTCAACTCAGCTCCTCTGCATGCACGTAGAAAGTCCTGAAATATACAGGCTCGTATAATTAAAGTGTTTTGCTCTTACTGCTGCCTCTGTGCCATCCAAACAAAACTGCTAAAGTACACCATTACCCTTCTTGGCTGTTGAGAGCAAAAATGCATTTCCAGCCTTTTAGGCTCTTTAAACAGGACTAGATGTGGAGTTTCAATATAAATCTGGGAGTTGATTTTCATAAAAGTCATTGGTAAAAGGTAGAATAGCCCTCACTAAGTGTTGGATTGGGCCATTTTGTGCCATCCATTAAAACTCTGTGGGAACACTATTGTGATTTAGATCCACAAACATCTGTCTCTCTGGATGAGTCACTTAATGGTGGCAGACTGAGCGCTGCATTAAAAAGAAGGAACGTTAATGGTTCCATTTGTCTAGAATTATTGTCCTTCAGAAGTCCTTTGATGCTCAAGCGCCTGTGGAGGTTTTCTGGTGAAGGGCCAATACCAGCTTCATCTGCTGGAGGTTTTGTGCAGGGTGAGAAGTTTTATGCTGTGGTTTCAGTCTGAAATAGTGTTTGATAAGATATTTGATGATTTGATATGCTGTGATTTTAGTACATTTGAAATAAGACAGAAATAAGTAATGCTGACTTTATAGCTAAACGAAATGAGTCCTGTTTTTAGGGATGGCAACGTCAGTCTGTTGGTTGGTCCGCAACTTTGGCCCAGACTGACACTATTCAAACAACTATCAGATGGATTGCCATGAAATTTGTACATGCATTCATGGTCCCCAGAAGATGAAACCTAATAATTTTGGTGAGCCCAGATTTTTCCGGTGCCACCATCAGGCCAAATATCAGTCTGTCCAATACCTTTGAAACTAATGCCATTCCCATCAGCCTCATCTGTACTTTGTGTTTAGTGCTAATTAGCAAATGTTGGGATGCAAGTAGCACACTAAACTAAGATGATGAACATGGTAAACATTATACCTGCTAAACATCAGCATGCTGGCATTGTCATTGTGAGCTTTTTTAGCATGCTGACGGTAGCATTTAGCTCTAAGCGCCACTGTGCCTCATGGAGCCGTCAGCATGGCTGTAGACTATTAAGTCATGTTCTAAGAAATTGGAATCCGAGATGGCTTTTGTTCTTTCATGCCCAATTAGAACTAAAGTATTAACTCCAAATAATGATGTCAGGCTGGTAAATAATGCAAAACTTGCATGTGAAAAAACAAGTCTGCCCCGATTGTGTTCCACAAACAAGAAAAATCCAAAGTTGCTTTCATTTAGATTTTATAATGGTGGCATAAAGCAATATGATCAGCCATCCTTGTTCGGCGTTACCTGCATTCCGCATTTGCATCAGATCTGTAGGTGATAATTAGCTATGCCATGATCCATGTAATGAGAGATTATTTTTGGAGATATTCGCGGATCAGACGTGGTGGGAAGAGGCAGAAAGGGGGGGAAGAAAGAACCAAGCACACTGAAAACATCCAATCTTCCCACACTGTTTAAAGCAAAGGGATAGTAGCAGATGGTAATGTGCAACAACACGGAACGCCTGCTTAGTAACAGAGTTTTATATCACCAATACAGAGCAGACTGGTGATGACGCTTGTGCTGCCAGCTCCAATAAGTTACCCATTAGACACGCTGTCTGGTATGTCTGTGTACAGTACGGATGCACACACACACACAACAACACACACACACACACACACACACACACACACACACACACAAAACCACATTCCCTGTCAGCTCTGCATTAATAAGCCCAGTATTCTTCCACACATTTTGACCATCTTTTCATGATCTTTCTCTCTTGTCTTTGCTCACAGCTAATGTAAAATTAACCAAATACACTCAGGCTCTTTTAACTTTGCAGGAAGCCCCTTTTACGTCAGAAAACATTTGATCAAAAGGAAATCTTTTGATTTAATTAGTAATTAACCATTCACATAAAATAATTAACCAACCCTGATTATAAAGTACACTTCTAAAAGCTTTGATGATTACATGTGACACAAAAACTCCCTAATGTGCCCTTTTCTTTCTGCAATGATGAGTCACAAATTTGAGTCTCAATGATCAAAAGAAATGGTTGGACTGGATTTAAGCCTTGCTGGCTACTGGTGTGAAGGAGGAGAGCAGACTTTTTTGCCATGGCCTTCCTCTAATGACCCGAGCTGCCATCTGTACTCAGCTGTGTGCCAGGCAGGATCTGGGCGCTCCCTACATCTATCACCACAGTCAGAGGGTAATGATACAGGCGAGCCAAGGGGAGGCAGCGCAGGGGCCAGACATCTCCATCTTCCTCCTCAGGAGTCACAGTGACCTACACACACACACACACACACACACACACACACATATGCAATTCTGACTTTTGGACTTTTGGATGACACTGGCCAAATCTAGTAACTAATCTTACTGTGTCTTTTAGGCCTACAGTCCTAAAGTATATTTCGATCTTCTTCCAAATTCTATAATTACTTTCCTCTCCCTATGATGAAAAAGGTTAGCTACTGTTTGTTTTTTGGTATGCCTCTGTTGATATGTTAAAATGTCACCCACTGTCGCTGTGAACTCATTTACTGATTTTTCCATGCTAGTTTGGCGCTGCGTGGTGTTTTGGATTTGCCCCCGGGGGGAAAAGCCTTTAAAGGTTTAGGAGTAAACAAAAGGAGACAGATATAATTGGCCTCTGAGGGTAAATATTATTTCAAATGAGCTCCCCAGGAATACTTGGAAAACAACCGGCAATGCATGGATTTCTCATTAGGATTTTCCATGTGAGCTCGACCCTGTTGCTGGAGTGCTTTGAGATTACCTCTGTCAGTTATTCTCCAATCATTCCTTGAATGAATCAAACCTCAATGTTCTAAAATACTGTTGTGATTTTATATGAACACCCAAGAGCTCTTCGGTGTTCACAGAGAATTTTAGAATTTTTAATCTTATATAATAATACATTTTCTGGTTCTAACTTTTTTGTAAAATAAAAAAGGTTTGTCTCTGGGAGTCCTTTGGGACTTCTTTTACTGCAGGCGACAGCCACAGGGCCACAATCTGTGATTTTGTATGCTCACACTAATTAGTTGTGAGCACCAATATGTGATTCTGCCTGTCTACACATATTAATCTGGAGACAATGAATTTCAAATTATCCCCCAGCCACTGGAGCAGATTAGTTTGATTGCTCAAGTCGTTGAAATGTGCATAAATGCATGAACTACCTGTAACTTGAGAAAAACAAACCGCTGACAGTGATAAAGGTGTTGTTTTTCCAACCACAACTATCTCGATGAGAAGATTCAGCTCAAAGTAATAAAAGTCATCGGTTATATAGAAATCATTTTAAGAACTGCAAAATAAAATGCTCCTCAAATTAAAAACTGAAATCAATGCAGCTAACTGTACAGAAATATGACATGACAAAAGAATTGACTTTTAGAGCTGGTGTCTACTTGTATCAGATGGCTCTTTATCCTTTAAACTGAAATCAATGGCACTAAGTGAGTGCTCTCTGTTGTATTCCTGCTACTGCATCGAGTGAGAGGGCTGTTTGTTGTGCTGTTGACCAGAAGCAGGGAGAGGGGTACAAAAAAGTCACTCTGTCCCAGCGGAATAAGAAAGCTTGTTTTATCCAGACACCTTGACACGTGATAGAAGAAGGAGATATATGCAGGTCGTCTCCAAGTTTACAGAGACAAGGAGACAGATGACTTGTGGAATGAGAAGATTTAAATGAAATGCAACAATGAGAAAAGAAAAGGCCTATATCTGTCAATAGGCAGTGGTAGCCACACCTTACATCTGCATTTAAAATATTTTCTCAATTCTCCTTAGTAAGTAATTAATTGTGAAATACCTGTTTATTAGTAAAGTATATTGATTTATAACAACTGTTTTTGTCAACTGAAATGGTGACGCAGCCACAAAAATCAAAACCCTCACAATAAATGTATTCGACATGTCAGCTCTGAATGGTTGTTGCTATGCTTGTCAAACTGTTTTAGCTATTTTGTCAGTCACCGCTATAAATCCCTCGTTCCCCCCTTCAGGCTTACATGTGTTGTCTCAATCAGTACGACACACTTAGGAAGACGCTAAAAGACCCTCGCTCTGCACATGAAAAACATGAGCAAGTGTGTTGTGTATTTTTTGTTTAATACAGTTTGCTTTAACCACACATCTGAAGTACTGTTGTTGCAACATGACAATTACACATCCACATTCTTCAAAAGAGATACAGCTGGAGTTACTTTCGGACATATTTGATCACAACAAGTATAGCTGGAGGTTGGACTACAGTGTGACACCACCTAGGACTGTAAACAACTACAGCATTCTCTGTCTTTTTAATCTTATGTGGCCACATCTTGGCCTATTTGGTGAAGGGCCATAATAACGCACAGTGAAATATCATATTCAGGCTGCCCTGTACATTTTGCTTGCTTTCTCATTGTGACTGACACATAGATTAACACATTATTGCACTGAGCTACAGAGAGGCGAACGGTCAGACATCAGTGGAAGGAAGTGGGCTTTTGACCCAGAGGTTTCAGCACTCTGGACAGCTCCTCATGCAGCCACATTGAATGAACATGTCACCCAACCTGACCGGGTGTCCTTGCTGAATGTATTTCAGTGTATTGATTCATTCAGACTGTGTTCACTGGGTGAACTCCGGCTCATGTTCGACAAGCTCGCCATGAGGGATTTGACTTTGTGTGCGTAATAGTTCCTCAGGTTGACAGAGGGCACCTCCTTTATCCCCTCGTCGAAATCACAGCTTCTCATTGCGATCTCCAGCTGTTTTTGTCTCTTGTAGAAGAGAGAGAATTTATTGAAAATGAGCGTAATCGGAAGCACAACTACTAAGATCCCGGCCAGGATGCACGCCGAGGCGGTCAGCTTGCCCGCTATGGACACCGGCACCACATCTCCGTACCCGACGGTGGTCATGCTGACGGTGGCCCACCACCAGCACGCCGGGATGGTGGAGAGATCCTCGCTGTCCTCTTTCTCCACCGTGTAGGCCATGACGGAGAAAAACGACACCCCGACGGCCAGGTAGAGAAGCAGCAGGCCCACTTCTTTGTAGCTGTTCCTGAGGGTGGCCCCCAGGGAGCGCAGCCCCGTGGAGTGACGGGCCAGCTTCAGGATGCGGAAAATCCTCATCAGCCTCAGCACTTGCGCAACGCGTCCCAGGTTGGCCAGAGCCGGGCTGCTCTCCACCACCAGGTTTATAAGGAGTGTCAGGTAAAACGGAAGTATAGACACCAGATCTATCAGATTTAACGGGTGCTCGAAGAAATGCAGAAGATCCGGCGCGACCGCGAACCTGGCGACCAGCTCCAGGGTGAACCAGCCGATGCCAAAGTGCTCCACAGTCTCGAAACGAGGGTCCTCTGTGGGTTGCCCCTCACTGTCCAACAGGCTGAACTCGCTCATGCTGTTCATGCACATAGTGGCGATGGAGCCAAGCACCACCAGGATGGAGAGGATGCTGATGATGCGGCTGGCCACGGAGTAGCCGGGGTTATCCAGCATTAACCAGACGCGCCTCCGTGCGCTCCCGAGCAGCTGCTTGTCAAACTTGGTGGCGTCGCTGTAAAACTCCAACAGCTCATCAAAAGATGAAGTGGTGCTCCCTTCATCGCTTCTGTCATCCCAGTCCTCCCGGTCCTGGTCCATTTTCCTACAGTGGTAGGCGCTGCTGCAGCAGGAGTCAATAAAGAACTCGTTGATGCCCCAGTACTCGATCTCCTGGCTGAAGGAGAAGATGCACAGCTCGGCCATGACGTGCAGCCGCCCCGTGTTGTAGAAATTCAAAACGTAGGGGAAGAGCGCAGGGTTCCTGTCGAAGTAAAACTCTTTCTCTGTGTCGTCGTAGTCGTCGCACAGCTCCAGTATGGACTCCTTGGACTGACAGTGGAGTAAACGCGCAAGCCTCGTCTCGGGGAACCGGGAGAGAGTGTTGGACTGGAGACGCTTCTTGAAGCCGCCCACGTTGATGCAGATGGCGGCGTTGTCATCCATGTGAGCCCCGCCGCCCGGTTTCCCCAGGACCTGACCTGTCATGTCTGGAGAGAGGGACACGCATGGACGCGCGGCGCACAGACAGAAAGACAGTGACAGAATCACATTGACACCGAGAGACAGACAGATAGAAAGAGACAGTCAGCACAAAGAGAGACACGCACATTCAGACAGAAGAGAGGAAGAAAAAGGAGAAAGGGAGTTATTTTGAATTTAATATAATCCTTTGAATTGATGCCACACTTGTTTTTTAAAGTAAAAGACAAAATGTCCATTTTCTACATCTTTTCTCCCAAATTATAGACAATTACATGACGAGCAATGATTTTCTGCCTGTTGGCTTCCTTGAAACAAAAGCACACCCAAGAACAAGGAACTTACTTTAACGCGCGGCCAGTTCACCGAACAAGAAGACTCTGCATTTCAACTCCGGTGATGGCATATTGCAGTTTGTGGCCAAGTTGTGGCCCTATAATAAACGCAGACCTCTGTCCCCTGGAGTCCAGAGAGGCGCGTCTCTGTCAGGTTGATTTCCTCAGCTTGGGCAGAAGAGGAGGAAGCCTCTTCCGAAGGGAGTCGGCGTGATGTCAAATATGATGTTGCCTCCAGACAGAAATAAATTGACACTCTCCTTCCTCAAATAGACCCGAAGGCTCGCTGTAGCCGGTAGTCCTTACATCCTGCATCCACCGGGTTTTTACACCTCCTTCAGCTACAGGTATCGGCTACATTTAGTATACATTCTGGGAGCCATAGGAACTGTAAACACGCCCTGGTAGCCGCTTTTGCTTGTGCGAGGGAATTCCTCTTTCTCTCTCTCTCTCTCTCTCTCTCTCTCTCTCACACACACACACACACACACACACACCCTCTCTCGCCCTCTCTCTTCTTTCTATCTGTTGCTGCGCAGCAACACGTAGCTCTCCCTCTGCACCGCCCTCCCAAAGTGATCTCAGCATCACGGTGCTGAGGGGCGAGGCGCAGCTCCGGGAGGGAGAGGGAGTCACCAACTAACGAACGCGCGGAAAGCATTGAGACAACATCAAGTGGAAATAAACTATGATGCTTTTCCAGTGTCACTGTAAAACTCCACGAGCTTCATATTACTGTATATTACAGCGATGCCATGGGAGCTTTAACAAAAACCATTATTGTAATATCTTATAATAAGATCACAAGCTGATGCCAGAGACACTTCCATAAAATTATATAAAGAATAAAGACAGAAGACTTACAATAAGAGACATGGCCACTCTATTCAAGGGCTACTCCATCGATTTATTATTGCACTTACTTGAAGGACTCACAAGAGACAGATGAAAGAAAGACTGATCAAAATCTGTGCAGCAGAGGTCGAGATGTCTTGACTTTAAATCCCTCTATGGGTCACGATCCAAAACTGTTTGATCCTACAGTTCCCGTGATGCAACTCAGTTGTCTTTCATCAGACCCTCCTTGCCTGGTAAACGCCTTGAAACTGACTCCCCCACTTTGTAATGCAGGATTTTTTTTTTTGTTACATGTAAGGACCAAAGCTTTCATGTAAAGGTTACAATTGATCGTGGGGTCCATGGCCATTGACCACACACATTCACTGTCATGCAGTGTGGATCAATAGAATTGTGACATTCAACCCTCGCCAATGTCTCCTCACTTGAAATACTGTTTACTAATCCTCACTGCAGACTACATGAGAACCATGATGCTGTTTGAACCCAGAAGAAATTAAAAAAAAACTGTGCTTTCAACAAGGATCGCCACCACCGTCCCCACCATTACCCGAATCTGCTTTTATCAGTTCAGTGGCGACATCATTAACAGCCCTGTCTGGCAGAACATAAAGCCATGTGTTAAAGCTGTGGCCTTGCAGAACAGCCTTGCTTTTATTGATTAAGCATTGAAGGTTTTGTTTTCCCAGTGTGTCTAATGAAGGTGATGGCGGCCGCAGACAAAGCTGCCTTATACGACTTCTTTTGGGTGTACGCTTGTTAGTATGCCATCAGTTATCTCTTCGCCAGCAGGCATTTTGCACATGAGAAAGGTGTGATGCTGGTAAATTGTTGAGTACGTCCAGAACAAGTGTATGGCAAGCCTAAGCTGTTGAGTCGATACACTGGGACCATTTTTGGTCCCAACATGCACTTTTAAGTAGCTATGATAAAGGTTGCAGCACCACCACTTCATTCTGGTGAGTGAGAAGACCTAAAGTGAAGGCTTTAATAGCAGCTATTGCTCGCTCACGCTGTGCCACTGTGATCATCTTTTCTTTCCCATGTCATTTACTGGCCGCCCTGTCTAAGACACCGGGCTTCAGCTGCATTTGAAAATACATTTAGAGTCATTGGAAGCAATTTCCTACTTGCTGTATTGTATTGCAGTGCTTGTTTGGAAATATAACCACAGGCTGCAGGCTGCACTGGAACTGTTTGCTCCTAAATAGGATCTTTCATTCCCAGATTTTTTACTCCCAGGCAGCCAGCACATTAATATTTCATCACATTTTTTTTTTCTCCCAACAATTGGAGCTTAACATGAGCACGTGACCCCATGAGATTGCCTGTACAGATTGGGTCTTTACAGTTGTATTCACACGCGCCATCTCTTCATTCTGGATGCTTTCTGGGGGTTTAATGAAAACTGAAACCTATGCTCCCAGGTACTCCTAATATGGTATCATACTGTAGATCATGTCATAGCCCCCCTACAGATCCTCTACACCCTCACACAGCAGATTTGTAGGATTTGGGAAGCTTAACAACAGCCTTGAAAGCACACACAACCACTCTCTGCTGATTACAATATTGTGAAATTACAGACTTTTTTCTTAATACCCCCCACTTGTGGGATCCATCTGTGGTTGTGTGAGAATGTTGTGCAATGATTATAATCCTATTTAGTCTATCATTATCCTCGTCCAGCAGGGTCTGATTGAGTGCCTGGGTATTATCCTCTGTTCGCTGTGATTCCTTGATGTTTGTGATCTTTATTATTCTGGTTATTTCTCATCATAGTTCTTCTCACTGTGTGGGAATGCATTATAATCCCATGTAGGCAACAACATGCCTTTACTATGGCACATTTGGGTGGCGTTCAGATGTCACAGCTCTTGGGATTACATTCCAAAGGTGACAGTCAGTGTTTATCCTTTACCTGCTGGGAAATTTTCTGTGGCGGATATCTGATTTAGTGGGAAATAATGGGTGTCTTCTCGCTCTGCAAGCACCATCAGTCCTGAATGGTATCTCTGACGGCGCACACACACACCTCCTCAGATTTCATTAGCGTGGGTGAAGAAGCTTGATGTTTGTAATAACGAATGTCATCAGGACTTTGTTCGGGATTATTGAGGCGGTTCCTTCTAAATTATTTGTGCTAACCAGACTATCATCTGCAGATTATTCACTTTCTGCTTTTCATTGAACCCGGCCACTTTTGATTCATTCTTCTCCCACATGGTTGAGTTTAATGTGCTGCTTTGTGGAGGAGGAACTATTCCTCATAGCTTATTCCTCAACACGTCTCTTTAGATCTGCTTTCTTATTGATGGCAGGCCTTGATTTTCAAAGAAATCCTTCTGTCTCACTTTATCATGGCAAGTTTCCATTCCTACTTAAGTATTTTAACTACTTTATATACTGCACATTCAGGAAGTTTAGTCCAGTGTTTCCCAACCTCGGGGTCAGGTGTCCTCCAAAGGGTCACAAGATAAATCTGAGGGGTCATGAGATGATTCATGGGGTAGGAAAGAAGGAAAAACAAAGTTCTACACCAATTTGTACTCATTGTTTTGGCTTTTCTCTAATCTTTGCTGTTTTTTGTTAAATATTGGATAATGTGACCTCTTGGGGCCTTGAACACTTCTTTAGTTTAGAAGTTTAGAGGGGAAACCACAACTCAGACCTCTGAAATGTGACAAAGAGCACCAACTAGACGCTGCTTTATTGGGGGGCAACAACAGGTGCAATCTTTAACAATGCATTATATTTCATAAGCTTACCATATGTTGTTTTAAAAGTTATTAGTAATGATAGCTGTCACATAAATGTAGTCAAGTCAAATATAAAATATATCAAAAGTAGAGGAGTAGAAGCATTAAGTAACATAAAATGTACATGCTCAAATAATGTACAAGTACCTCAAAATTGTGCTTAACCATGCAATGTTCAAAACAATAATAAGTCTCAATTATTTGAACTTTTTCCACTGAACTACAATTCAGTCAATTACTAACTTAAATGATGGGGCAGGCTTTTGCACTCCTGGCTGCAAAAACTGTGACAAAAAAAATGTGTATTCAGAACCTTTCTGGTCACAGTAAAATACCTCCTGCATTTTAAATGTCCATGATTTAGATTCTGCACACTCTTGGCAGGCTTTTATTCACATCTCATGTCTTTTGCTGGAGACTGCTTGGAGTATAAATGTAATCATAAAATAAAAGACAGCTTTATTGTTGTGTCTCAGCCCCGACAGCTGAACAGTAGATAAAGGAAATAAAACATCCTCAATATTAAAATGATCTACTGCTTGAATTTCAAGCCCTGACCTTAAATAAGAAGAAACAAACTGTTGTGTTTGCCCTCGGTATATAATTAATTTTGAACAAAACAATTTAGAGTTTGAATTGAATGATGCATTGCTTGGGTCAGAAATAGTTTAAATTGAAGTTTTGGTGCCAATTTATTTCAGCTAAGTTGATTTCCAGAAGAACCTTTAGAATAATTTATAGTGGGTGTGTTGAGACTGGGATATGGAGTACAGGTCTGTCAATGAGGAACTGCTCTGAGCTCTAAGCAGACCAATCAATTACAGTATATTTAATCATCTAACAGTTTTAATCTTTCATTTTCAAATCTCATATTCCATAATCATACCCACACGGTCAAGAGGAGACGATCAATCAGCCCATTTATCCCCTTCAGAGAGTCAAGATGACATGTTTCTTCAGACTTTCAGAAAGTATTTATGAGCGAGATAGAGGAAGGGGTAGATAAAGGGTGGATTGAGAGGACAGAATGAGAAAGAGACAGAGAAGGAGAGAGAAAGTAAGAAGAGGATGTGGTTATCTCTCTATCTCCTCTCTCCTTCAAAGCCTGAGGTGCAGGCTCAAGTGAGAGTGTGTAGGAGTTTTTTGTGTCGACTAAATCTGCTGCTCCCTATCTTTTGCTCGGCTGCCTTTATCTTTCTCTCTCCTTCCTTCGCTTTCTTTCCCACTCCCTTGCTGTCTTTATGTGTCTCTCTTAACATTTGATATCCACCCTTTTTCTTCTCTCCTATCTCTTTTATTCCTCACTCATATTTTCTCGCTTCAATCCTCCAGCATTTGAGGTCAAGGTTCAACAAAACGTTGACCTCATCCTTGACCGAAAACATCACGGTGTCACACGAAGCATTGCCAGGGGACTCCACAAGCGCTGGGGAAAATGCCACGGCCCTCTCTCCATGACAAAAGCTGTCAGTCAAAGCTCACTCTGGATCCCTGCCAGCACTGATGGATGAACCAGCGGTCTCCAGAGAGATTTATAGAAATAGTAAAAAAGAGGAATCTGTTTAGTCATGTTATTCCGACATGTGAAATAAAATGTGCTTTCATTCGTCCCCTCTTCCCCTTCACGCCACAGTAATCACATCAAATGGGCCTTGATTATTGTGGCAGAGAAAGCTAGCTGACTCAGGACAGCGTGCAGACACTGAATGAGCAGGATGAATACAGATGGAAACTGGAGACGCTGGAGAGCCAGCTTCCAGCTCCGAGAGAGTGTGAGTGTCAGTACGGTAATTATACATATAACATATTAACAAATTATTACGCCTGTGTCCAACTGACTGGAGTCTATGTGTTCGACATGATGAGCACTAATTGGCTGTGATGTCAAGCAATAATGTGTAACAGTAGCAACAGGGTGGCCTACATGCAGAGGCAGCTCCATGACAATGCTGTAATTGGAACAATAAGATGTTAAAGGTAGAGGTCTGACGCAAGGAAATCGCACTGCATTGCATTCTTCCATCAGCAATTTATTTCCGTGCTTCAGCTTCATCTAATTTTGACAGTCAGGTGGGCGCTCAGAGCCGGACCATTGTGTCCTTCAGACTCACTGCTTAGTGTTAACGCTCAGAACTTGCTTTGGATGACTGTCCTTTACACTCTGAGGATGAAAGGACTTCAAGGACTGAGTCATTGTTGATCTCCCTTTTCACCTTCTTCTTTTTAATCTTAGCCATTTTCATTCCTCAGCGTCATCCGGCTGCTACATATTTTCAATAAGCTGCAATTGTACACGCAAGCTAAAGAGCAACACGACTACAAAGACAGGTAAAACGACAAGCCTGGGTGTCTTGCTCCAAAGTAGGAGGGGCCCCTTACATGTCTGTGCGCAGGGGCCAATCTATCCATGGCTGTAGGCCATTTGGAGTTACAAATAGCAGCTATTAATTAATATTATTTCATATTAGAATATTTAAGGTTCTTTATTTGGCATTCATTTATTACACTGAATAAACAATGTAACCATTAATAACGTACAGTTGCAGTATACATACTGTAGATATATAGATACAGTATCATTGCCAAGAATCAGGGCTTTAAATTAAGTTTCTAAGTTTCTAACCCTGCCCCTCCACACAAGCATCTGGCATAGGCAGTCCAGATGTTTATTCAAATAGAAATTCTCACTAATTTCCGAGAGGTTTGTCATGTATATACCACTACATAGTATACGGTATACCTGAAGATTGAGTCCCTGTTAATAATAATGTATATACACTCCCCTCCAAAAGTATTGGAACAGTGAGGCCAATTCCTGTATTTTTGCTGTAGACTGAAAACATTTGGGTTTGACATCAAAAGATGAATATGAGACAAGAGATCAACATTTCAGCTTTTATTTCCAGGTATTTACATCTGGATCTGATACACAACTTAGAAGATAGCA
>NTHP01000020.1:317939-356239 GCA_003416845.1 Oplegnathus fasciatus
TGCTATCTTCTAAGTTGTGTATCAGATCCAGATGTAAATACCTGGAAATAAAAGCTGAAATGTTGATCTCTTGTCTCATATTCATCTTTTGATGTCAAACCCAAATGTTTTCAGTCTACAGCAAAAATACAGGAATTAGCCTCACTGTTCCAATACTTTTGGAGGGGAGTGTATATGCAATATATGCAGTCAACCTGAGATTTTCAGTCAGTCTGAGGACTGTTTGAAATGCATTTTATATGTACATCTTTATGCTAATTTATTTGGAATATAAAATGTAGTTATGTGGTAGTAATACAAATGTAGGTGTAGCCCATACGTGTGTGTGTGTGTGTGTGTGTGTGTGTGTGTGTGTGTGTGTGTGTGTGTGAGGAAAGGCTGTTTATATTTGAAGGAAATCATGTGCCCCATCTGCACATGATAATTTTGTTTATGTTGAGCACACCAGAACAAACAAGCATTCATCATTCATCCATTCAACAGAAAGGGAGCCGGATCAGTGAGATCCCATAAAAGACAACACAACAATGTATCTCAGCTCATCCCTTTGACCGGGGACGTACCCACAGCTGGAGCCGTGCTGAATGGAGATCAGGTACTGTCCTCCTGATGTGGCCGGCCTTGTTTGCATCATCGCTTGTTATGATGATTCATTGTCTATCTCCCTTTCAGCTGCTGATGAGGTTTCTAAAAGCGACGGTGAGGAGTGGATGGTAATACATTTGCACATTCATACATAATGAAACACCTGTTGTCTGTAGGTGAGAACATCATCAGCCGAGCAACAAGTGGAACATCAGGTGGCTCTTTTTAAATCAGAAGTGTTGTCCAGCCATCTGGGAGATTGTCACCCAGATGTATGTCATCCTGAATGTGCCCAGCAGATGGCAACATGTTTAACACCAACAAGAGCGCTGGTACCAAAAGCCAAGTCTAGGAAGCCTTGGGAGCTCTTCTTTCTTCCTTTAGTGTTGCATCAGGCAAATAATGCCAAATAAATGTTTAGTTCATTACAGCTGCTGTACCTGATTCTGCGCTGGAGCGCTCTTTACATGCGCAACAGGAACCGCACCTGTTCGCATATGCTGCCTTCAAGTGCACAAAGTACATCTGGCTACATCGTACATCAGAGGAGTTGATCACCAATGAACATAAACAAATTGCGTCTAGACATAAAGTACTCGTGTGTTGATACAGTTGATTGAAGAGATTCTTCATCAGATAGACCACTTTGATATCTTAATTTTAATCGCCGTCCAAAATAACCCAGCGATCATAGTCTATAAAACAGAAAAACAGTATTATGTTAATTGAAAGATCATTTGTTACGACCGCACCTGAAGTGAGCACAAACTCTTGATCCGCCTCGCAACAAGTGAGGAACTTTTCCCTCTGAGTTTCCACTGAAGCGACAGGGACGTGGGCTGCATGGGATGGGATGACGTGAAAAACAGCTGGATGTGGATGTGAAGAGATGTGGGAGTTGTGATCCGGAAAAATATTATGTCCCTGTTGAACGAAAAGGAAAACATGGCGAATTCAAGTTCTCCACATGAAGCACTTCTTATGACCTCCCCTCAGGCGCACCGCGCGGAGATCCTGGAAAATCCACTCCAGGTAAGTTTGTTTAAGTTTCAGATTGTTGTCTTGGCTACAGCAGATTATAGCTGCTTATTTCAGAGACTGTGGAATAGGTTAATAAAACCACGTTGTAATTTAAAAGGATTTAAATTCTTGGATCAGAGTATGAATTTGAGGAGACTTTTTCCACTGTATTTTAGATGTAAACTTATATGATAAGACGTTTGTATCTCTTGGCCTGTAAGTACAATTTTGCCATTTAAAAACAAAACAAAACATAATTTAAAGGAGATGCTTCCAAAAAAATCAGTACATAGTTTCACCCTTCTTTATTTTCCAAAATGTGGCTGGACAAGGTCAGTATGTTTGCCCATTGTTATTGCAGATCAGTACATTCCTTACTGTGTGTGTGATATAAATCATGCTGAACCTGTTTCAGCTGTTCAGCTTCACTGCAACACTCAGAGCTGAGACTGCAGAAATAAGAAGAAAGTTTCGATTTTTCTTTCTTCTTTTTTTTTTATTTTTACTTTCAGGAACTTCCTTCCCTTAACTCCATTTGGAGCAGGAAGTTACACACTAATGTCCAAGAGGAGATTAAGTTAGTCTAAAAAAAAAAATCTTGAAAGTCAAAATATAACCCCAGCCTCCAAAGCTCTTTGGGTAATGAGCACTCAGTGTGGATGAGGAAGCCAGGCAGCGCTGAGATCTATCAGTGTTGGCACCTGTCAGAACTATTTTCTAAAGTGATCATGACTAAATCATTGTGTTGAAAGGCCTTTTCTTTCTTCTGAACTTCTAACTTTGTAAGTGGACTTTGTGCATTAAGTTGAGTGTGTGCGTGTCTGTTTGTGTATGGCAATATAACGTCTCTCTCCTCCACTGTGTGTGTGTGTGTGTGTGTTTGCTAATGTCCTGTTATGTGTGTGTCAGTCCTCTGCCCTCCTACTCTCATGCAGACACACATTTTCCTCATCCTCATCTTCCCCTGTCAGTGTGTTTCTCTCTTTCTGCCATGTTTTCTCTGTGTGACATTACCAACGGGGGGCAGACAGAGAGATAGAGAGAGAGAGAGAGAGAGTAACAGAGGAGGAATGAGAGGCGTGAGTAATGAGTAATGGCCCATGGGTGGGTTGTGAGAGAATAGATGTACTGTAAGAGTCCTGAACAGCTGGCTAATGGTCCCAGCTCTCCCTCTGTCCAAAGCTACCCACCATCCCAGGGAACATCCCGACATCCAGGGGACAATATCTGTCTGTCTCACACTTTAACTGCCTCCCAGAGTTGAAAATGTCAACTGAAAAAGTTGAAGTTACAGGAGGACACCAAGGTTTTGAGGGATTGTCCCATTGGTTGGCTCACCTGCTACGAGATGAGAACAGAAGTCCACATGTCCTCAGGAAGTAACTGGCTCTGGTGATGCACACTAATGGTTGGAACATCTCTAAAGCTCAATTGTTTATAATTTCAATGTGGTAGGTGGTTAAGTCAGTTTTTTGTTGCAGTACTACTGTACTGTACTACTAAAGACTACATTGCCAGTTTCCATGTGAGGTGAAGAAGGTGGGTGATGGAGGACTCGACCACTAAAAATAACTGTTTAGCAGAAACACTTCTGCAACCAACATGGCTACATCACTGTACTGAGTTAATATTTCATCTTTGTCCCGGTGACAGAGGGGCTCAAGAATAGCAGTCCATCACTTTGGTCCAGAGAAGGTCCTTTTTTTCACAGCTACTGGCTCCATGTGATTGACCGAGGATATTCACAGTCCCCCAGAGGATCAATGTAAATATCATTGGCAACCCCCCTGATAGTACTCATTGTGCCATCATCAAGCCAAAATAAATATCTTGTATACGAGATGTATGAAAATTAAATGGGCATTTTGCCATATCATTTGCTAAGTACATTCTTGCTCCCAGGCCAACAAATCATTTGGATTTTAATGACCCCATTGCCCCTCCTCCTCTTAGCCACACTACTTGTAAGGTTCTTAGAACAGCAAAAATATGAGTATGCTGTTCATCCTGTCCAAGACCTTTGTATTATTGGATGTACATTAAATATTGACAGTTTTCCTTGGTGGTGGGTAGTAGGTCAGTCTTCTTGCTCACAGTCTGCTCACAGCGTTTGTTCAGTCAGCAAGTAGTTTGAGGTAAAATTGTAGCAAGGGGTGACAGAGCCAATCTATAGGGAACACATTGAGGGTTTTTGTGAACGTGTTTTCTTATTATTATTGGCAGGCCAATTATTAGCATATTTTCTTATAATGTAACATAAAAATGGACCTAATAAAGTTAGGATGTCAACGTAAATAGTCTATCTCCGTTCTTCTCTCTTTAACATTCTCTTTGCGCCCATCGTTGTCCCTGAGCTGACACTCCTGTTGCCCATGCTTCTTCTGTACCCACCACCTCTTAGCAGAAAGTGAAGGGTTTCATCCAGAGATCAGCCCATCCCAGGAAGGAACAGATCCCCATTGTCTGTGGACACAAAGGGCCATGCTGTCTATCTGTCTGTCTGTCTGTGGGTCAGTGTCGTCGCGAGGAGGAGGAGGATCAGTGCTGTCAGTCCCACCGTCAGCTTTAAAGCCCATTCAGCTTCTGTTGCTTCAGCTTTAGTTAAACATGCTTTGCTGGTGGCTTTAAGTTTTGGAGTTCTGTTCTGATCCAGTGATTACAGTTTGCTTTGTGCAAGCACACGCTTATGACAGATTGCTTGTCAGGAGAGTTTCGAGTGTGTAGTATTACATGTGCCTGTATGAGGATGATAAATGTCCTCCCAAGGTTAGATGGGTGCAGAACTAAGGTTACAGTAAGAATATAAATGAGGTTAAAGGTAAAACATGAAGCCCACAAGTATACAGAAGTAATGTGATGCTCAGTCCAGTCTTATAAAACACTATTGTCATTTGTGCATGCCTTATGTAAAGTTTGAACCTTGAGGGTGAAAAACTTCCAGTGAAAAATTACCAGAAACTCAAATTGACTTTATCTTGACATTTATGTAATAGAATTTACACAATACGCTGACTGCAATTTATTTTAAAAGATACAGAAGTACAGTAATTCCACCACAAGAGTAAGTAGAAAAACTGTAGTGAACAAAACTTGACATATGTCCTTGATTGTGCCTTGATGATGAATGTGCTCATGCAGCTCACAGAGTTTTTGCTGACTTTTGCATTTGTGGAAACTAATATTCAAACTTGCTCGACTGCTGCAGCTGGATTCCTGTTTGAGTTTGTGTCATCATGACTTTTAAGTGCTGAGTCTTTCTTTGATTTTTTGCCTAATTTCCTCACAATCAGTATCAGTGTCAGGTTAAAGAATCCAATTACCCTCTCTGATTGTCACAGTGATTTTGCTGTTTTCTTGTTAAGGCTCTGGCGGCAGCATTTAAAACTAACCATGATGTTCTGAGTCTTCATCATTGTGTCCTGCGTTGTTTGCCAGTTAAGCTGTCAGTTCTTTAGTGTCAATTGTTCTCTGGTGACATTTTGTGCAACTGACTCCTACCTTTGTAACAAATTAATTACATTTTGACGAAGCTGAAAGAAAGCTGCAGTATAATCAGCTTTCTCGTGTGGCTGGCCTGGAACAACCCTACAATTACAGAAGACTTCATCAAATGCACAAACTGTGGTAGAGGAAAGGTACCCCATAAACAACTGTATTGAAGGTGAAAGTATGCATGATGCAGAATGGTACTTTCAGAGTGTGTTTTTTTTACTTTTATTTTTTTTAATAACATTTTAAATTTAACAGAGACCCTTAAATGTAGAACATACACAAGAGGACTAGAATGGGGTCATCAATTATACAGATACACAGGTGCAGCTCATTACATGGGGATTTACGCAAGTGTCGATGCCCCCTTGTATTGTGAACAAAAGGGAGAAAGAAAGAAGACTGTTTTTAAAAAAGGCACTAATCAGTGTCTATTTCCTGAGAGTAACAATCTCATTTCATTCAGTATTTTTCACCCTCGCCTTTCTGTGTGGATCAAGCTGGCCAACTTAGTAGCTTCAAGTTCAAGTTTAGTTTATTTGTCACATATGATCATACTGGGTATAATCATAGTGAAAATGTGTGACCGTTAACTCCTTCAATTTGTAGTGTGAAGTGTTAAAAAGAATAAGAATAAATAATAAAATAAATAATAAATAATAATGTTAGGGCAATTCTTAGGCAGTGTCCTCATTCAGGATCCTAGTGGCCTGAAGATAGAAGCTCTTCCTGAGCCTCTCAGTGCTGGCCTGTATCCGGTATCTTCTTCTCGACCACAGCAGGGAGAAAAGGCCGTTATCTGGGTGGTTGGGATCCTTAATGATTCTCCTAGCCTTAGTCCTACACCGCCTGGTGTAAATGTCTTTTATGCAGGGTAAAGTACTGCTTATGATGTGTTCAGCCGAATGAACCACTCTTCGCAGGGCCTTGCGGTCCTGTTCGGTGCTGTTCCCATACCAGGCAGTGGTGTTCCCCATTAAGATGCTCTCGATGGTGCAGGAGTAGAAATTCCTCAGTATCTGAGGGGATATCCAGAATTTCCTCAAGTGTCCGAGGTGCTCTGGAGAGCTCCAGTGTTAAGGATGAGGGTGAATGAGGTGCTTCACCTCTATGTGGAGCTCTATGGATCACCTCTAACCATACCTTAATTGATACCAAAATTGTTTGTAAGTACAGTACTTGTAGAGCAAATATACTTAGTTACTTTCCACCATTGTATAGATGAAGTGGCCTTATCTTGAAATGTTTCCTGTACAGCTACTGTGCAGTGAAGTTTAATAGCAGAAAAATGTTCAGCCATGTAAAACACCCGTGGTTTAATCCGAAGTAATAAACACACAAGTACAGTGCAACACAGGGAGCTTTGTGGTGTGAAGTCTCTTGCTTTCCTTTGGTAAAGTGTGTAATGTTTGCTAAGTAAGCCGACAAGCCAGAGGCACTCCCAGTGTACCGGCCTCGCCTGCCTCCTCTGCTTTGTTTGCTCTTCCTGTGACAGGAAAACTCTCTCTCTCTCTCTCTCTCTCTCTCACTCTCTCTCTCTCTCTCTCACTCGCTCTCTTGATCTCTCTCACTCTCTGTCTCCTGCTTCCTCTCTCTCACACTGTCTTGTGTGGATTTGTCTCCCTCACTGGGTAGAGCATTAGGCTCCCGCTGTCTAGGTGAGGCGCTTGATTCCCGCTGTGACCCACTGTGCACTGCAAATGCATGCGTTCTCTCTTCCACCAACGCTGAACACAACAAAGAAAGAAACAAACAAATGAAAGAAGAATAATTTACTGTAATTCGATTGAATTCACTTGCTGGCAAGCTTTATCTAACGGGGATGAATCCCTCCTCACACTTCAAATTGCTACATCTCCTGTGCGAGGTCTGTGGAATAGACTATCCTCAGGCTGTACATCCACCACCTTGTACTCTTAACACACTGTTTCTCCCTCACACACACACAATCAAACACCTTGTTCTGCCCTCTGGCCTCTCTCAGTATCAACCAGCAGCCTCCTCATGGGTTCAGTAACAGCAAAGCAGTGGGCCACTTACACTCTGTCCTGTTAAGCTTGACAAGGTTATTGATCTTGGTTTAGTGAACAGAGCACAGCTGGCCTGATGGATGACGCCGTCTGTCTGATTTTGAATTACCACAGAGCCTCTCATACAGTCACCCCGCCACGCTCTCTCTCTGTCTGTCTGCTTCAACATTTGAGGATGGAGTCTTATCATTGCACACCCACACACACAAACACACTTTTTTACCTTGATATGATATCAGTCCCCGAGGAATCTCATCATCAAGCCGCCCATCTGCACCCCACCTCCTCCTAAATCCTGTTTGCTTCTGATACACTGCAATCATCACACACATGCACAAATATATAGGTAAACACACAACCACACACACACACACACAGGAGTCTAAATCCTGTTTACCTCTGGTGTGGTATCATCCTTGCTGTTACAGGTCAGTGGTCTCATCAGACTTGGTGTCAAGGTGAATGCGGTGCAGAGGGCGAAGAGAAGATAAAGGCAGGCTGTGAAATAGAGGACCAAGAGTGGACTGTGTGCGGTGGTTTTGAATTTAAAATTACCCAGAAATCCATTTGGCTTAAATTCTTTATCAGGCTGGTGAGGAGATGATGAGTTGTGTTATGCAATAAAGAGGGTACAACACAAGTGGTTTTACTTTGAAGTGGGCTATTGGATGGAATTGTGTTGTGTGATGATCAGATGAGTCAAAACTAATTGAAAATGGGCTGTAGGTTTTAGGGAAAGCAGCAGCTAAGACTTTCCTGATTCCTTCACATCCACTGTGTGCTTAGAAGTGACGAAGGGACTTTTGTCTTTCTTTTCTTTTGGTGCACAGACTACAGATCCCGCGGCAGTGGTTGTGTTGCATTAAGCATTCAACATTCATCCACAGGGTACTGTGATAGTATATTCCTGTCATGCTGAGAAATGCTGACAAGCAAGTGACCAATCGACCCATTGATGAATGCGGACTGATATACCTAGTATACTCTAGGTCTCATCGATGTGCTTTTATGACGCGTTGTTTTATCGATGAAGAATGACTGCAGATTAGACCCTAATTAAACTCCAAGCCGAGATGCAAATGTGGGACTCAGTCATAGTTGTAGTATTTTGTTCTGGACAATATTGCGCAGTAGAATATTGGGTAACCCCGACCACCCACCTTGGCTTTACTTAGTGTTGTACAAAACATGTCACTTGTTTTTGTTCTATTTAGATTTTGTGTGGTGACTCAAATTTTTAGTCATGATAGGTGCCTGGCTCTAGGAATGGCAATATCGGTTTGTTGTTCGTTTTGTACAGACATTCAGGATGAAGCTACTGATTCCTTGACCTCCTCCAGCACCACCACGAGACTGACATTTGTGGGTTTGAGTGAAACATCTCAACAACTATTGGAAGGATTGCCATAAAATTCGGTACTCACATTCATGTCACCTTCTGGGTGAATCGTAATTGTAATGCCTTTGGTGATCCTCTGACTTTTCCATCGTCAGGTCAAAATGTATTTTTGTACTTAAAGGACCAGTGTGTAGGATTTAGTGGCATTGGCGGTGAGGTTGCCGATTGCAACCAACTGAATACCCCCTCCCCTCACCCCTCCCTTTGCAAGCGTGTAGGAGAACCTACGGTGGCTGCCACTTCAACGTAAAAATATGAAAGGCCCTCTCTAGAGCCGGTGTTTGGTTTGACCGTTCTGGGCTACTGTAGAAACATGGCGGTGCAACATGGCTCTGTGGAAGAGGACCAGCTCCCTATGTAGATATGAAGGGCTCATTCTAAATCACAACAATTTTTAGTGTCAGGTGATTATAATGAAAACATAATTACAAATATTATATTCAGTTTCTGCCAATACATCCCCCTAAATCTTACACACTGCTCCTTTAAGTTTATGACCAAGTACCTGCCTAACTAATGACATTCCCATCAGCCTCAGCTGTACTTTGGGTTAAGTGATGATTAGCAAATGTTAGCATGCTAACACGCTAAATTAAGACGGCGAACAAACATTGTGGTTGTGAACATGTTGGCATGCCGACAGTAGCGTTCAGCTCAAAGCACAGCTGTGCCAATGTGCAGTCTCACAGAGCCGCTAGCATGGCTGCAGGGGAAATTCATTTATGGAACTGATCAAGGAATTGATGTTGCATTGCTGTAACTTGATGATAAGTTGCATAGATATCACACGTAGGCAGTTAGGGGCAGTGGCCCGGAGACCACAGCTGCCAGTGAGTAGAAGTTTGGTTATCTTTGTGTGTCTGCAGTGAAAACAAAATATTGTTTATTCACTCAAAGAGCCATCCAAGTGTGCTGCACAAGATTAGTACAGAACAAGTACAGCTGGGATGTTCAGTCTCAGACCTGCACACCTTCCAAACTCAGATTTTGCACCTGCAGTTATACTGCTGGTCTCATTAAAAGAAAGGTTACTAAACTGTGTTGCGTCATCATTTTGTCTGGCGTCCCTCTGTGTGCTTAGTTTCTGAGGCTGACAGAAAGAGCAGAGGGTTACGGCTATTTTCCTTGTCCAGAGAATGGGCTTTGGCCTTTGCTTAATGACTTTAAGAGTACGCTATAATGACCGCTCCTCCCCCTCAGTGGTGCGAAGAGACGTTTCATATTTTCACTGAGGATGTCTAATAATGTGCTCCGACAGAGCGATAGACGACCTCTGGATTGTGTGATAGTGATCAGCTGTTGTGTGTAGAGACTAGAGGAATTAATTTACACTCCATTCATTCTGGTAGCTTTTGCCCTCAGTGCTGTTATCTCATTGTCAACAATATCAGATGGATATTATTGACAATAACCAACTGCCTGTCTTATCTCACAGCATGGGCCGCTGAAGCTGAACAGTGACTCCTCTCTTTCATTTTTTTAATCTAGTGTTGCTGTCCTCTTTTCCATCTTTTTCTTAGTACACCGTTCTCCCTCCCTCTCATTTTCCAGCTCACTCCTCTCTCCTGCTTTGCCTCCTATTCCTTTGTTGTAACTCCCATCCTGGTATATCCCCTCTCCCTTTTCTCTCTACCCTCCATCTCTCTCACAATGCTCTTTCAAGGGATAAATACTTGGATGTGCTTGGCTGCTGTTACTTCTCTTACAGTGATTGAGTTTCTTTCTTTAGGTTTTCGTCATTCACATTCCACCCCCACTGCGTGCTTTCATTTCTTTGTAAACTTTGTCCGCCCACAGCCACCAGTATGTTTATGACCTAAAATTAAATTTCCTCTTGGCAATAATTTTCCTAGCATAAGGGGGAATGTAGCCCGGCATATTCTTGAAACACTCTAAGCGAGTGGATCCTGTTTCTCCTTCCATCACTTAAACACCATTTATTTATTTAATTATGCTTTCCTGCAGAGAGCTGGCTGCAAAAAGATGCTCATTTTATCCTGGTGTAAGAAGGGCCTCATGACACTGTGTAAGTGTAAGTCATAATATAAGGTATTTTTGGGGCTTTACATGCTTTTTAGCCACGTTAACATGAGCACGTTAGTATTGTCACTTGTTACGTTACCATCTTCTATAAACATGCTACACTGTCTTAGTTCAATTCTCAAAACCATCCGTGTGTGTCATGACCAAGGTGTTTGTGTGTCTAAAGGTGTGTACCAGCCTGCACCCAGACCTTTGTGAGGTGTCGTATGTCGTGGGAGAGAGTTAAGAGGGCGAGGCAGTGTTTGTGTTTTTGGCAGTGTGTGAAATGTTTGTGTCTGTTGCTTTTCACTGCATGTGAGTGTGTGACAATTGAAAGTTTGATATTATGAAACCCTAGAAGCCTCACACACACACACACACACACACACAACACACACTAGTCCCTTTGAACAGAGCCCCAATGGAACAACGCTCTCTGTGGTTGTCATGGAAATGACAGATGTGACAGCTGGAGGGAAGACTTGCAGGCACTGTTATGGGGTGTTTAAAGTTGGTGTGTGACAACTAGAGCGTCACCTAATCTTGTGCCTGTTTACTGTTTGTTCCCACAGACGTTTCTCTTGGGAATCATCATCTCCATATGTGGGAATGTCCTCATCAGCATTTCACTCAACATACAGGTAGGAAGCGCTGGAATCCAGCTGTACAGCAGACACTCAGCACACAGCGGGCACGTAATGCCTGTAAAGACGAATTTTCCCACTCTCAAAGTACTGCGAGACCGCCTTTCTCCTGACAGTTTGCTCTCTCTCTCGTCTCACTATGTGTTCATCAGGATTTTAGTGAACGTACACTGACTGTGTGATCTGCTGACATGTTCACAGCAGGCATTGTGCAGCAGACAGCAGAAATGACTTTTTATTTCATGCCAAAAAAGTGTGTTTGAATTAGAATTGATAGAAGTGAATGTTTAAACGTCAGAAATCAAATTTAATATTGTGATTAGCAATACAATTGTCCAGTTCAGCAATCAAACAGCAATTTTCTGCACTTTGTGTCTGGACATGATTATAATACTAATTATGCTCTAACAGTGAGCTTACAATGTGTTCCTGATGCTTTATCAGCACTATTTCAAGTGAAGTGTTTGCAATTGTTTTTGAGCCGCATGCTGTTAAATAAGCAATCCAAGTCATTTAGAGAGTAATTGTAATTCATTAACTACAAGCATACACCCGCTAAAGCCTCTGCCAGACTGAGAGGCTTTAGAGGCTCAGGTATGAAAACATTACCTGTCTAAAATGATCATTGTCTTTTTTCCACTGCGTGATCCAGATAATACCAAAATAACGTCTGTTGCTCAGTTACACTGTGTTTAGCAAATGCAAAAACCATTGTTTATTAGGCAGTGTAAGCTTGCAAAGATAGAATTGTTAATGATTGTGAAGTATACATTTGCGTTTGCCTTGTACAGCTTCCCACCTCATTGATTTGCTTAATTGGTGCCATGCCTCTTCTGAGGGTATTATGGTGTGTTTAGAGTTGTGTGACAGCCCCTGTAATGCTGTATTATATCTGAAATTGCACCTTATTTTTGTGTTATATATATTTGGCTGTGTAAGGCTGTAAGTTATCTGTGTGGTGTAAGTTTGAGTTTGTCTTGTGCAGCTCTCCAGTTATTGGATCTACTTAATCTGACTGATGCCTCGGGCTCCTGTTCCGTCTCTTCCTGACAGAAATATGCCCACGTCCGTCAGGCCCAGCGTGGCTCCAAGCCCTACTACACCTCCGTCATGTGGTGGTGCGGTGTGGTTCTCATGGGTGTCGGGGAGCTGGGGAACTTTGCTGCCTACGGCTTTGCCCCAGCATCGCTCATAGCCCCGCTGGGCTGTGTGTCTGTCATAGGTGAGTGCGACCTTTTTTCCCCTCATACATTATCCATGTGTGAAGGGAGAAGGAAAGGTTTCGTCCTCAGGGAACAAAAGAAATCGTTGCCATGTGAAGTGTTTTTTTTTTCTTCTGATCCTGTCATAAACAGGCCTCTTCATGCCAAGCGCGTACATTACGTGCTGAAAAGCTGACAGGTTTTTCTTTTGTGTGTGACATCTGAAAAAAACTCACTCAATACATTATCAATGAGGAATGGGAGCTATAGTACAGTATAGATACTACACATTTCTAAAATTTTCAACATTGGTTTTTTTATAGATACGGTCATTCCTAAAAAGAACAGAGGCATTGCTGCAGTTTCAAGCTTTCAGTTTTACTTTAAAACCACCATGAGGAAGAAATGGACATGTCATTTTTTCTCCAATTTTTCCAGAAAATGGTTGATAGAGCCATATTTTAGGATAACAAGTCTTCTCAGTGTTACTGAAAAGTAATACACAAAAAAATGGAGAACAAATCCTAAAATGAAAATTAAGTTAAGAACAATAGGGGACTGCAAGAAGACTTCATGTTTCATATCCACAAAAGATCCTACACCTAAAATGTTCATAATTTCTGTTGTATATCACTTTAAATGTCCTGGCTATAATGCTGATTACAAAGGCAATTGAAACTCTGCTAAATTTCCAGATCAAGTGAACATAAGTGAATTTAGTTAAAGATATTATTTTGAAGATTTTCATTTAAATAAATGTCTGTTAAGTCACTATCTTAAGTGTTAACTGAACATTGATTGAGCCCATGGACCACTGATGAAAGCTCTTGCATTTGCAGTATTACGGCCCGGGTGTAGGTAGAGACTTCCATAGAAAAATCACAAGTGGCGCACAGTTAGGCTTTTAACGCAACAGACTTGCTCTTCTGCTGACCTGTGTGTGAAGCGGTGTACTGTTTTTTCCGGTCTCTGCTAGCGTTGTGAGTAAACGGTTATTATGGCTGAACAAACAAAGAAAAGTTCGATGACCACAGACGATGAAACTGAAACTGAAACTGAACTGAGGTCCAAAAACACACCTGCAATTACCGATTATCGCCATAGGTGCTGCGAAAGACAACGAAATGAAAATCTTCAAGATTATAACTTTAAACATCAGACTGATATTATGGAACGTCCTGTTGAATCGGACTTCTGGACGCCTGTACTAAAGTTGGAGACCATTTATGAAAAATACATGAATTTATGGCAGTGGTTCCCAACCCTTTTGGCTCGTGAGCTCTAAAACAAAGCGTTGTCTACTCATTGTCACCAGTTGAATACAGTATGTCCTCTAGATCAACCAAAGAAAGATTTTGTTCCCCTTTTTTATCTGAATATTTTCTAGAGGGCTAAAAGTTTTTAGTAATTCACAAGCAAAAAAACCCCCCAAAGATTAGAGGAACATCTAAGGAAATAAATATTTTTTTCTGCGATTCTGTCCCGTTAATCATCTCACAGCACCTCACAATTATCCTGTATCACATTATCACTCTTGGAAGAGTCCCGACCCTCAGGTTGGTAACCACTGATCTGTGGACAATACGCAAAAACACAGTAAATACTGGGACATCTTACATCTTAAAGATGCTTTTGCCATCAGCAAATACAAGCCTTCATTGAACAGTGGTTGAAAAGCTTCTATAGAACTGAAGGTGTTTGCATGATGTTGAAAGCACTGAGTGTTGACAACCAGAAAGCATCTGTCCTTTTTTCGTGTACCTCTACTCTTATGTGTTTTAAATATCAGTGTATCTCCTGGTTTATAGATATGGACAAAACAAATCTTAAGAGCAGCTTGTTCAAATAACATGAAACATGAAAATGAGCTGCATTAATGAAGCTCTGTATCTACAATAGTAGTGCTATTTCCATCCTGTGTATCACGACTTCACATCTACCTGCACCGGCAATGCTGATAGGTCTTCACCTCATTCAATGAAGTCTCTCACGCCTACAGGCACATGCTTTAAAAATAAACTTCCAACTGTTGCTTTATGCTGTTGCTTTGAGAACAAATTAAGACCAAGACCTTGTGATCACAGCAGGTCGGTGTGTAGGTGCATGTAGTATTTTTGACTATTCTTCCAATTCCTACTTTATATCCAGCACTGGACCCAGAAGGTGATTTCCACCCTTCAAATTTTACGAGTGATTCAGGAAGTCCAATTACTTCTGACATTATAAATCCAACAGCCTGCTCCAGAAATGATCATTTTTACAGCCCACATTGTGAACTAAAGCTGTCATGAACTAAGTCGGATTCATTAGCCAATCAAAACAAAGCCTGCCCGGTTGCTACAGCTGACAGCTGCTCAGTGCAAACATTCTAAACACAGGTTAAATATTGAACAGGTTCACTTCTTACCTCCCGCCACCCATCACTCACCACGCTGGAGGTGGTGGTGAGTCATGGATATTAATGACAGCTATTACCCCGACTCTGCAAACGATTTTCCTATGGTCACGTCTCGCAAGTGGATGAATGGTTTGAATAAAACACTGAATGAAACCACAAATCTTGTTAAGACGGCTGCACCTCTTGTTCATTGTAGTTTTGTATGGTGTTGTACTTACTACAGTGAGCAATTACTTTATAAAATGCTTTTATCACAGTAACATCCCTATATTCTGTTGAGAGCAGTAACCTCTCAGTGCTGTCAGTGTGTGTAAAGCTGACATGATGACTCTCTTTAAAGCCACAGGTATTAACAATTACTGTGCTCATTTCCATTTTACTATCATTATTATCCCTATAAATACACAGTTTGCCAGACACTAGTGTTGCATTGGAGTGTGCATGAATAATACGCAGCTGAAGTGTGTCTTGAAGGAGCGCTTTGAAGAATTAATGACGCCAGAGATGAAGAGGTCTGCAGCCGTGACACGGTCTGTCCTCCTCAAACCTAACAAGTGGAGCTGAAAGGAAAAAAGTGCTGCCATCGTGACTCCACCTCTCACCTCACGCTGACTCACACTGTACGCAAATGAGCAAATGCACACGCACACAGGCACACACACAAATGCGTGCATAACTGTAGTGGTCCAGGTCTAGCAGATTTTTTCGACCAGAGAGGCTCCTTAGGCTAACACACACACACCCCTCCCGCTGCGCTGTTGTGCCTGTTTTCCAAGAGCCGTGTGAAGGCTCAGAGGGGGGGACAGACAGCGGGCGGCCTTGGGTGAGTAAACAAGAGGGAGGCAAGTGGTTAGAGAGTGGGTAGAAGAGAGGAGAAAGGAGGTTGGATGCTGAGAGGAGAAGATGGTGAGGCAATAGGAAGGATGGGGGAAAGGAGAGGAAAGAATAAGGACGTGAATGAAATAAGACAACAGGCAGAGATGTGCATCGTGTGGAAAGCAGAAGCCGAGGAGAAAAGGGATCGGGAGAGCTGATGATGCTGCTGTCATCCGCCTGTCCCTGCATGTCACACTGGCACTCTGACGCTCCACGGAGAGCAATTACTACTGTCCCCATCCACAGAGCCCACCAGTCTCTATTAGGAATGACAGCATCATCCCAAATGCTGTTGTATGGAGCAGAGCATCAGCTCTCTCCGTCAGATACCATGTCATCGCATGCAAAAGAGGAGGGAGCCTGGCATGGTGGAAATACACAGAAACCTGATTCGCACACTGCATCAGCATTGCTCACGGATGTCAGACCTGCAGCACTGTACGATGTGTTGTTTAACACTGTGTGAAGCAGATACCAATACATCTTTGGCTTTAATTCAGAAATGTAAATTAGAAAATTAAGAAAAAACACAAGGTACTAAGTCACTTTTGGTAACTTGATTTTATGATATATTATGATATTTCATTGCAGCATCTATATTACAACAGTCGTCTATTGTTCAAGAGCTTTCAAAAGTCACATTTTTGTCCTTTGTAATGTCGTGAACATACAATATGTGCAATGTAGAAACAGTTCTTATGTTTGAGTCTCTTCTGGGAGATGACAGCTCATCTTTCGCTGCTTTCATCCGTTCATGTCAGGTTCGTGTGGTGAAAGAATGTTTGACATGGTGTGTTTTCCCACAGGGAGGTTCCCATTACTGCACATCTGAGAGAGAGCACGTAGTGGGGCAGTACTGATCTGATGCACACACACATACACACACACAAGCACACACACACACCTCAATAAACACACAGGTTCAGTGACAGAACTGTGTACCCCAGAGGTTCCTGTTGCCACATTTCTCATTTTATCAAGCCGTGTGAATCTCACTTTGTATGGAGTTGCTATGGTTACTTGTTACATCCAGCTGGCCCCAGAGGCAAAGAAGGAGTCCTAAATGTGTATGCGAACATGCTCGCAGTATGAAATATTTAACAACTGACTGTTTCATCAGAATACCAACGAGAGTCTTTATAAACTTCCAATTTGACAGCAGTGTCCCCGTGGCATCATGCACATCCATTATGTTTCACACGTTTCCTCTGAAAGACACTATCAGCATGGTTTGGTTTATAGTTACTTGAGGGGAAATTTTGCTTTAACTCAACTCAACTTCAATTTTGTGTTTAAAGTAAACCTTTTCATGGCTTGGTTTTGTTAGTGTTGCCTGAAATCAACCCTCAGGTGGAAACATATGCTAATAAAACTACAACTATGCTGTACAGTCAATGCCATGACACTACAGTAATCCCATGCATGACACGCTGTGTCTCTGACATATTGAGCTGTTTATGCTCTGTAGCTAATCTCCTTATGATGGTGGCAGAGCCTGTACACAAACTCAAACTGCCTGTCTGTCTTCTTTTTCAGCATTTTCCAGTAATTCCTCCGTTCAATTAGTCTGTCCCTGTCTGCGTGCCATCACCTGCACGCCAGCCTGGCGGACTGTCTGGCAGTCGCTCACTGTACTTGTGTCAAAAAATCTCCCAGCAAACACAGCTGGCTCTGCTGAAATATTGGTGGAATATATGACAACATAACGACAGAAAAGGGCGATAAATTAGGTGCTCAGTAGTGTTGTTAAGGACCTCGAACACATCAGCCACAGTGTGTTATATAAACTGACCTCCTCACTGTGACAGGCTGCTGTCACTTGCATGTCTGTTTGCCTCCCTGTCAGTCTGTCCACTGCCTGTTTGTCTTCTAGTTTGTTTTTCTGTTTCAGGCAGTTAGTCCGCCCGTGTGGCCATCCATCTGTGTGTCTGCCTGTTTATCGGCACGTCTGTGTGTCTGCATGCATGTCTGCCCGTCTCGCTATCCGTCTCCATGATGGCCAAATGCTGCATGTTTGTTCGCCTCCTACGGTTCGGTGCATATCCCGAGGAAACATTAAGGAGACTAATCTGAGCCTTAGCTCATGTGAAACTGATTGCTTTTCAGCGTCGCAGTTTTTGACAATGATATTGATGAATGGGTTCATGAAAAATGTGGCATGGAATAGCATCTCGCCGTAATTTGATGCTGGTGTTATGAAGTCCTAATGAGTTCCATTTATCTAAGCAAGCTGACACATTTTATCAGGCTGATCAATATAAACATGTCAAGCATTGTGTGTATCGTGTGTATATATATGTATCTATTTATGTGGACATGCATTTATACAGTATAGGCTCATTGCGTGCACATGTGCATGACGGAGTGCTTGTGTGTGTGTGTGTGTGTGTGTAGCTGCATATAATTCGTTTGTACATACAATATATATGAGAAATTACAGCAATATTCTCACATTACATGCTGCACAGCAAAATCTGATTACTCTTCATCCAATTACATTATACATGTATACAGCCAGCAGTGTCTGTTTGCAACACTATTAATGTAATTAGTATTTTTATCAAGTCAGTATTCACTGACCTTGCTAGTGATTAAACTGACTTGTTGCATCGAAAAATAAATCAATCCAGAATATGAGGTTACAAAAAAATGGCTGAACACCAATTATGTTTTTATTGTCAAGGGACAAGCATTGATTGTTCTGTTATTGTGATAAACAACTGAGAGCAAGTTGTTGTCAATCTACAATTCAAATTATTTGGTGTCTAGACTGTGTTAAATGTATTTGATTGCTTGTTTAAAAATACGCAATTGTGGAGATGAAACTGGACTGAATGGTAACTGTGGCATTTTTTATTGGCGGTTAAACTAACAGGAATATGTTTTTACCTCCCAGCCAGCGCTGTCATATCTGTGGTTTTCCTCAAGGAGACGGTGCGCGCCTCTGACATTGTTGGTAAGCACAAACACTTGAGGATCAGCACTTTAGGACATACTACGTTCTCTCAGATTGCTGCTTTGACTTGAGAGGTAACATCTAAGATGTTCAGATATATCAAAGTGACTTCACAGATTACCTTAGCGTGAAAAAAAATCCTGTGACAGAGGAAACATATTTCACTTCGACTGGGATAGAAATTAAACATTTTATCCGCTAGTTAAAAAGTCTAATTGCTGTGTGTTGCTGCCAGTGGAAAGAAAAGGCACAATCTATTCAACAGACCTATCCCATTTTATTGTTTTATGAAAAGCTGTTGTTTGTCATAACAATTTGTAGAGTGCGCTGCGAAATGACATGATTGCACTGGTCGTCACAATGACAATCATTGCAACTGCGAGATTGGAAATTAATATCGGCGCCACACAGTCCTGCATATTGTTGGTTTCCTGGATAAATCAGCAGCAATTTTGGCCAGTTTTGCTATTGTCTTGTAATTGCTGGGTGACATTATCAACCACATATTGGAAACATTTAATTGTATGAATGTTTTATTTATAAAGGGGGAATTCACGCAAGCTCTGTTTTTCAGCGGTGCCCCATTTGCAAAGGGTTATACAAACCAACGACAGATGTAAGATGTTGAAGAAGATGGTTAAAATGACAAAATAGATGAAGACTAAAATGGTGTTTCAGTGAATAAGATAAATTGTGAGTTTGCCAAGTCCAAGAGTATTCTGAAGGTCATTCCTTTTACACAGTGCAAAGTAACTACAAGCTGTTTTTTCAGGGCTAGTCTTAATTCTTTAGCCATTTCTGAACAAAGATTGCACATGCGAGGCACAATGCATTTTGAATTGAATGAGGCTGGTAAGATATGTAGGTAGGATTTTTTTTTATCATGGCTTTATAAGAAAAAAGGATCAATATCATCAATAATAAAATGAATGTCGCTGTGATATAGGGGCTGTACCAGGTTAAGGAATGTGGTGAATGACACCCACATTCTGTTTCTAAAAAGTTTTTATTTTTTTATTTTAAATCACTGATTGACTTAAAAGACAGGCACTCTTCATCTGTGGTACAAGGTTTTGAGAAAAGCAAACTTTTAATTTATTGAAGACCAGTTTTAAGATTGATGATTGATCTTCAAACGGTCTGTATACAACCAAAACCATACTGCAGTGTAAGAAGCATGTGCTCAATTGCCAGTTTGTTAGGTACGCCTAGCTAAAACTAATACGGTGCTGCAATAAATCCTCCCTTCATGAACGTTATAATGTTTTTGTTCAAACTGTTTTAGAGAGGTGTGGATTCAACTGTATGGTCATTTTGGAGGATCTAGTTTATGGTGCTGAATTGTATTGCATTTTGCAAAGAGGTGTTTGTGTTAATTTGGCTACCCCTCATTGATATAAATGAGGTGGACAAAATAATAGAAACACCTGTCAGTCGAGCCTTTACATACAGCCTTCATGAAGGGAGGATTTATTGCAGGAATGTTGTATTAGTTTTAGCTGGGTGTACCTAATAAACTGGCAACTGAGTATATATTTGCAGCTGTCCAGAATCTGAGAATAGTGCCTGTTAAAATAGGCAAGTTAAAATGATGTGCAACTGTTTCAGCAATCACATATGCGCTAGAGGCAGGGCGGTCACTACTACCAGCAGCAGCAGTTACAATTTAAGGTGAGCTAGAGGGTTCATGTAAAGTCAGTGGATCTGTCAAAACAACATAAAACCACAATCTCACCCCTCTCTGCTCTCTCTCTGTCATAGGTGGCACCCTGGCAATAACTGGAACATATCTCCTGGTGACCTTTGCCCCCCACACTTCCACACACATCACAGCCCATCTGGTCCAGTACTACGCCGTCAGCTGGCACTTCCTGCTTTACCTTGTATGTAACCCTATCCTGCCTGGATCTGGTAATATTTATTGTATGTGTAAGCATGTTCTTGTTGCCTTGGAGCTACTGTTTGTATGTCCAAATGGGTCACTGTATAATGTTGTACTTTTAGCAGCACACCACTGAAATATCACTGTATACATAACAGCTCCTGACCTGCTGTTAGGTATCTTATCCCAACCTTTAACCTCCCTGTGGAGAGGAGCAAGAGGAGGACTACTCTTAAGAGTTAATTAAAGTATTATTTTTTTTATTAATCCTCTGTCAAAGAGTTGAAGGACAGTTGAATAACCTGACCTCAGAGAAAGATGTAATTAATCCTTGCACCCATGAAAGATCTCCTATTCTTCTTGTTCTTCTGGCTCATATGGATGAGCTCAGTTCTCTGTATGGCTGTTGTGTTTCGTGGAATTTGTGAAATGAGGAGCGAGTCCGTTAACACTAAGATTGTCAATGTTTTTCCACTCAGTATTGAAAAATACTGCCCCCACCTCATGGTCTGCAAGTGCATTAACACTCACCCATGGGCTCTCCTTCTCCAATTTCACCTCAGGCGAGGATGGCATAAACATAGCCGTTACCATAGTGACGGATCTGGTACAGAGCTGAAACAAAGTGTTTTTCTCAGAACCTACTCATCACAAAAATGTAAATGTTAGCTCCAAATGTTAACACCAGTCTCAGTCGAAAAACACCTTAGATGTTTTTAAAGGAAGATTTCTTGCAGTAGAAGGTCGCATCCTGCTGCTTTTCCATTGATGCCAGCACTCCTGTGATAGCAGGGGAGCAGAGAGGGAGCTCTGTCTTTTCCACCTTTCAGGTCAAACCTGTAGAAATACAGTGCTTTGTGTAAGTGAGGAGTAAAGAGAAGCACGGTTTTGTGCTAGAAAGTGTGACACCTTTGATCTGTTGTTCAGGAAACTACTAGTAGAAGTCTTGAACAACATCTATACAGGATGTGTACTGTATATTTTTTTCCTTTTACACTGTATTTACTTCTGTAAACCATCATATATACAAAATAACCCTTCTATGAAGCGTGTAATGATTTTGTTGAGAGTGTCAGAGAGGTGTTGATTCAACTTGTGTCCACTGTACACTAAACACTTGAATATTATCACACCAAATCTCTTTCCAAATCCTGAATGTACCCTTTACTGTCTGTGGAACAACCGATTATCTGCATATAATCTGTCGAACCAGGCAGAGATGAGCCTAAAAGGATAACAGCTAGCAGCTCATCAGGGGTGCTAGCCAGTGGTGTAAACAGTGAATGTGTGCCCTGGGTAGCAGTGCCATCATTATTCACTGCACAGCATTTCTCTCAACCGTATTCCACATTCCACTCTTGAATCTGGTCCTCCTTGCTGAACCAATGCAAACACACTCAGAGGCTAAACAGCTATTGGATGAAAAACAAAAGAGAAATGTTCAAGCAGATATTAGGAAAATACAGATGGATGGATAGACGGACAGATGTTTTTAAATTGAGATAGTCTCGCTGCCTCTGGCTGCAGTGATGGATGGTGTGTAAAAGGGTTAGCTGTTTTCCATTTCTGGCAATGCATTGTGAATACTCATCAGCCTGCGGAGGAACAACCTCCAACAGTATGGGATTAACTGTAGGTGGTGATTAATCAGAGGAAAATTAAATATCTATCACTGTCTTCTCATTATTTCCAGAGGTCATACTATAATCAAATGATTTCATCTGAAAGGAGTCTGACTGTTAAACCAGTTCGGTGTCATTCACAATGTGTGTAGCGTTAAATGGTATATCCATCACAAATGACCCAGGTCGAAATCCATTTCCAAAAAGACCAATGAAATTTTGAAATAAGTCCTGTATTTAACATATTTATAGAGACTCATGGATGATTTTGAGAGACATTTAAAGGTCAGCGTGCCCTTTTTTTCTCAATTCTACTCAATACTCCTTTCTTATTCTCCGTCCATTCGAGCTGTGTGGTGTTATATAAGAGGTCCTTGAACAGCTGAATGCTATTGGGCTCACAAGGACAGCCCCCGGCCCTTCTCATTAAAGACCAGCAATTCATTTCATTTTTCTGCCACGGTCATTTGTTTCAATTAAAGCGCGCCGCTCACTGCCCGCGTACAGCTCTTTGTTATATAGATAAGATGGTCAGTAAAAGTACAATTCGAGTGCAATTCAGAAATCCATTTTCTGTGCTAAGTTTTGAGGAAATGGAATCTGCATTAATGATTTGTGTACCCCCACCCCTCTCTCTCTCTCAATAGTTCATAGAGGTCATCATCTTTTGCATCCTGCTCTATCTGTACAAGAGGAGGAATGTGAAGCACATCGTCATTGTGATGCTGCTGGTGGCCCTGCTCGGTATGAACAAATGCAAGCCGCCTGATTGAGGGCAGAGGTTATGGATTAAACCATTTTAGGCAGTCAGAGGTTGCTTTGTTGCCTGGCTACTAAAAAATGGACCAATGCTCTGTTATCATCTAAGTTAAGAGCTGAGTAGAGCACGATGGAAGAAAATAATTCACTAAAACTCTCTAGGAGGCTGTTAACCACCCCCACAAATCAGCACGAACCAATGAGGAAGTTCTTCATTGCTACAAGTTGCACAACTAAATGCTGAAGTGATCTGTTGCTTCTGTGTTGCTGCAGCCTCTCTGACAGTCATCTCAGTCAAAGCTGTGTCGGGGATGATCACAGAGTCAATAAAAGGCCAGCTGCAGCTCATCTACCCCATCTTCTACGTCATGCTTGTAGTCATGGTCGCCTCCTGCGCCTTCCAGATCAAGTTAGTCAAGGTTTTCTCTCTCTACTTCTGTGTACCTTCTTTTTTTTCTCTTTCAGCCTCTTTTCTATTGCTCAAATCCGTCATGTTCACCACAGGCTAGATGCAATTTTGGCTTTCCAGTTCCTGAACAAACTGAGGAAAATAATATATTGGACATATTGTACCTGCAGCACACCTACTGTATTATGATGAATAGGCTGCTACATATTGTCTCTATAACCAAGGTCATTATATTCACTCTGCACCTCTCAGATCTTCATTTCTCCTCTCGCTCTCTACAGATTTCTCAATCAGGCAATGAAAATGTTTGATGCCACAGAGGTGGTTCCTATCAACTTCGTGTTTTTCACCGCAAGTGCCATTGTTGCAGGTACGTCAACCGTAAAGCTGTCGCTCTCTGTGGATGAAGTTTTACTCACTGCCTTCTGTTTTCCTGTTGAAAACAAGTGATATTCTGATATTTTTCTTATTGTCAACAAATCCCATGAAAAGACCAAAACCAACAATGAATTGATCCAATACTGGTATTTCCTGCATAGCCTGATAGAGCTTATTCTGTGTTGTTGAGCCACACAGTTGCACTGGGAGACATGTTCCTTTATAGCCTTTATGTAGTTTAATTAGAGTCAATCCCACATGCATTGTCCTGGTGCCACAAATACGCACTAGCAAACCATTAATCTGCTGCTGAAAATTGTCCCCAACAAATACATAATTCATTTATGTTTAGTAGTGTTTGCTAAAAACTATAGTGGCCACTTATTTTAGGAAATTACTGAGCCTTTTTTAACAATACTCAAGACAAGACCAGAGTCTACAACCATGCTAGTGGCCTTGTCTGCATTAGACAGTGCTGATGTTTACCATCTTTGAATAGCATGCTAATATTTGCTAATTAGAACTAAACACAAAGTACAGCTGAGGCTGATAGGAATGTCATTAGCTTTGCAGGTATTTGGTTATAAACCAAAGTATTGGACAAATTATTATGTTATTGTTAAAACATTTAGTCCCTGAAATTCAACATCGCCCTTCAGAGAGCCCAGTTATATTTTATGTGTTGGTAATTTCAGAATACTTTTCGAATAATTTCCAAGATGTTTTCTTGACAGAATTGTGTAATTTGGTACCAATTACAGAAAAGTAGAGATAGTATTAAATTGGTACACTTTTAATTAATTAATTCCAATTAAAAGTCTTTTAGTCTGGTCACCTGAACGTGCAAAAATATATCTGTGGGCAAGCATACAATTCAACATGTATGTAGAATAATGTTTCCAATAATAAGAAGAAATAAAGAATGAAAATTCAATTGAAATTAGGTTTTCTTCCAAGGACATTCCTAATTTCCCTATAATTTCTATCAAATTGAATTGTTCTTTCCAGAAAAATTCTGTGAAATTATCAGGAAATTATTCTTAAATTACAAGCCTGTAGGATAAAGATTCAAGTCTTCAGCAGGAACCAGAGGTTTACCACAAGCAGGATAGGGAAGTCAGGAAGTTTTGCTTGACTAATGCATCGTTGGTTTCGGTCTTTTGATTGGAATTGTTGGTAATAAGAGAAAACAGCCTCATCCTTTAGGAGTTGTATGGATGATCATTTTTCCTCCCAACTTAAGCTCAACTCTTTTTAATCTTACAAGAAATACATTTTTTTCTGATGATGATGTGCTCTAAAACTCACTTCAGTAGTTGAAATCGATTCATGAAGCAACGCAGTGAAACATAATACACAGTAAAGATGATTCACTCCTTTATCTGTGAACCACTTAGGAGTCCTTGTTCAGCAAAAGCCCCACCGTATTTATAGCATGTGTATTCTGCCAGGTCAGGTCTTTATTATCCTGTCAGTAATAGTGTTCTTTGTTCAGTCTGAAAAAATCATGAAAGGCTTTCTCAAAAGCATTTTTGTCTTGAGGGAAAAATACACACTAAAACACTTTATTAGGATTTAAAACCAATTTGACAATGGACCTTACATTACTAAATCCATTTTCTTGTTTGTTATTCTTCTTGTGGACAAACTGCCCGACCGCTGGTGACTTGATGTCATTTCAAGCTATTTCCAATGCCGCTTCAGTGGAGTGTAAGAGCAGAAAATGTTCCGGCAGTCCAAAATATCAACAGTATAGTACATCAGCTTTTGGTGTCTCTTAGAACAAAAGAACATCAGCTTCTTTCCATCATTTTGCACTGATGTCCCATGATCATACAGGGAGGCATCCATCATAGAGGAGAGAGAGCCAAGGCGTGTGGTGATTTGAGTTACTCTCACCTTTTCTGAGATTCTCTTATTGCTCTTGGTATTACTATTGCTCTCTCCACCTACACATATAACCCACAACTGACTGCATTGAACAACAAATTACTGATGTATTATATCTGCCAGTATAAGAACATCCGGGGGTGGACTGACTCCTTTTAAGTTAATTTTTTGTACCACATTGAAGAAAATTATTGTTTTGGTCAGTGGTGGTCACAGCAGTAGACTTGTGGACAGTGAGGGGGGCGCAGGAAAAGTGAAGATACACTGTTCTTTGCCAACTTTCACCTGTTGAAACTGTCACTGAGAGGAAATTGTTTATTGGATACTCTGATGCTTAATCAGTGATCTTGAAGATTTTCTGTGTTGCTACTCAACTGTAAGAACTATTCAGTTAAGCATCAAACTCTTTTCTCTCATCACCCCAGTGTAATGTGTGCTCAGGATCTGCAGGGCTAAGTTTCACAAACAAAGCACTTGAGATAATCTACATATTCTGTTCAACGAGGAGTGGAATGCATTTTAATGAGCTTTTTCATTTTGCAGGGATAGTATTTTACCAGGAATTTGAAGGCTTGGCTTTACTGAATATTTTTATGTTTCTTTTTGGGTAAGTATTCAACAACACACCAGTGATTGCAGCTTAAACTGTGGTATTTACTGTAAGATGGTTATCAGCCCTCCTTGAAACTCTTTTCCAGTTGTCTTCTGTCTTTCCTTGGAGTTTTCCTGATAGCCCGAAACAGGCCAAAAATAAAGCAACAAGATCGCAATTTTATCGCAATGGACAGGATTCCTGGTAAGTTTTTGATCAAGTCTCGTCACAATACAGCACGTTAACGTGCTGACCTTTTCTGTATTGAGTATGGTGTATTGATTCGCCAGCAGGGACAGTAGTGACCCTGGATTTATCTGACTGTTAATGTCTGCAGCCCTGGCAGCAGGGTCCATCTAATGAGCTCTGCTGTCCATGTTCACAGGGAGAAGGCACACAGACAAAGTGCAGCCTGAGGCAAAGACTCCGACATACGGATCGCTGGCAGCCAAACTCATGTGCAACAGAGCTGGCCAAACAGACGATTCATAGGACCTGTTCCATCTGTTGGGACTGTAATTTTGTGGATTTGTGTGTGCAAGCTTCTTCTTGGGTACTTCAGTAATATCTCTCTATTTGTAGAAATAAATGGTAGGCATCAATTCAAACCAGTGCCAGCTGAGTGGCAGTATTTGTGGCCATATTGGTCTTGGATTTCACGTCAAAATGGCAAGTATCTCTTTCAATATCCTAGAAGAATTTCAGTGTTTCCTCTTGACAAAAACAGTATTTCCATCAGGGTGGTCAGGAATAACTGATTGAATTGACTCTAAATGAGATGAAACACCTCGGGATCACCATCAATCCGACGAGCACCAAATGCCTTCTAATATATGTATTATGTTAATCAATTGAATAAATTGGTCTATGTGTGATCAGTTGTGAATAAACAAGGACAAAATGTGATGTTTCAACAGACTGAAGATGTCGTGCAACACAGCAAAATAAGTGCACTACTGCCCTCTAATGGTGGAGGGAACTCAAGGATGACCAGGCAACTTTGTACGTGTAATCTGGGGTGAAGTGAATTCACTTAATTTCGAATGACAGACAGAGAAGGAGTCCAGTTGTGGTTATATAAACCTTCCCTCGTGGCCGATCAGTTCAAGTTGCTCACATTTATATGGCAGGTTTTAATTTGCATGTGAAATATTTGAGCATGCATCACTCTGAAACCCGTTGCCATGGGCTTGTAATATAACCTGACTAAAAAGCACTAATGCACAGCCCGCACAGCCGTCTTTACCTCAAATAAACCACAGACTACATGCTCAACTGCTCGCAAACTTTAGTGTTGCCAAGCAACAAAACTCTTATCTGCCACCTACACATTATGGGATGTGTGGGAAACCAGTGTTCACACCAGTGTAACTATAAAAAGAATGCATGTTAAAGTATCGGTTGTTTCAATGCATTTACTTGTAGGGGCCAGGCCAGATTGGATATTTCAGTGTTGGAGCTTAAATTATTAAGTGTGCTGTAACACGCGTACGATTTTACACAGGAGAAGGTGACAGTAATTACCCACAGATGGCATATTCTGTCAAGTGCAGTATGGGTATTTTATTAGCTTATGTTCAAACAAAACCATCTCAATGCAGTGGCATTTTTAAACAGAAACTGACATTTTCCTCAAATTCAAACCCATTAATTTGACTTTTTACAATAATAGAAGGCCTCCAACATGAATACTCTCAGCATCATTAGCATGGATATAGAGGGATATAAAATAAGCCACGAATTAATTCATTTTGGAAACTCAGTTGACAAAAAGCTGAACTAATCTCTAACTAAAACCAAGGCTTGCATTCAGGTACAGTATTCAACTAACCCCTTTGTGGAGCATCCCTCTGACAAAGGCATTGATATGGAAACAAATACGAAAACAACCAACCTTTTTCAACTGAAAAAATGAGGATGTCTCTTCCCAGAGTAAAATATACACAACTAAAAAAATGATCTTTTCAACAGCACCACCAGGTAGCTTGTAGTCATGCCCCATGCATGCCATTAAGTCTTTAAGCAACACGGTAGAGTAGATGATGGCACAATCCAAGGAAGCAACTGTCAAGGCACAGGGATCACTTAGTGTATGAAGCATCATGCGACTTAATGTCATAATTTCAGGCCTCTGCAGGACAGAGGTAGTATTGATCTTTCTCCATTAACCAGGAATTCAGTGCTTTTTGGAAGTTTATAGGCTCAGGTGTTTCAATTAGACCTCTATGTTGATTTTAGCAAAGCGGTAGTGCAGGGAGGTGGGGTTGCGCAGCAGCACCATTCCTCTGTGTTCCATCGGCTGCTTGAGGAGGGTGTTAAGGAGACCAGCAACGCTGACAAACCCCAAAGCCTCCCCACAGCCTGCGGACAGGGAGAAGTCGCCCTGAGTGACCCAGCCTAGAGTGACCCGGGAGCAGCGAGAGGTGACACTGGGCAGAGGATCCGGCCACAGCCCGAAGATGAGGTCCGAGGAAGACTGGGAGGATGATTTGGGGTCTTCAGATGTGGTGGGTTTTGGTTCAGAAACAGAGGGAAGGTCTGAATCTTTTCCCTCAGTCTTAACAGAAGGCAAAGAGGATGTAGCAGCTTTCTTGGGGCCCTTCTTCTTGCGTTTAATTCTGCTTTTAAAGTGGTCCCTGTGCGGGGGTTCCTGGGGGCCGGTGCTGCCGGGCTCTTTCTTCAGCAGCTGCAGGTCCTCTGCGGTTGGCACACACACCATGGCGTGGAGCTCTGGTTTGCCCTTGGACAGCAGTGACAGACGCATCCACACCAGACTCATCCCATGTGCTGTGAGAAACGATGTCGCAGCTGAACGGTCGAGAGGTGGCACCCCCCCAACTCGGCACGGCCTTTGACCTTTAGATGTTGTGGGTCTGCACCAACCGGAGAGCAGCCTCAGTGACTTTCTGTTCCTAGGAAGCATAAAAACAACCAATATCAATTAGGTGATTATTATTCAAAGGAACAGTTGCATTTTCATTGGCCCCATTAAGCACCCTGAGAGACATAAAATTTGGTTGAAGAACATTTTTTAATTCCTAATGCTGAAAACAAAAAGGCAGCCAATGGACAGTGAAAATCAATCCAATTTTTTTCTCATAAAATCAGCCATTACTCAAAGCTTGGGTGATGGTTTTATGAGGATAGATGCAACTCTTCCCCTCTACTAATCTCGGTGATGTATTGCAGCAATTTAAGGCTGGATGTACTTTGGGTATTCTCATCAGGGACATTATGATGAAAGGGAGGTAGACTGGGGAAGCACCATGCATCAGGCCTGTCAAAAGCTGCGCTGGGGTCTCTTAATAAAAAAATAGGAAAGAAGTAAGTGATGATTGGAGCCCAAAGCCCCAAAAACAGTGCACATTTCTGCACAAGGGACCTTTAAAAGTCAACTGCATTAATATTGTTAGATGTGTGATTTAGATGTGCAGGATGTTAAATGTCTGAAGGGAATGTGGCGTAAACCTGCAGTGGGTGTGTGTTTCGAGTCAATACTGATATAACTTTATTTGCGCAATAAGACAAGGGAGAGGATTAAAAAAAATGAAGAATAAATCTTCAGGATAAATCAAACATGAATATCAAAGAAGTAAAGACAAACATTTACCTCAGTACAGTGACGCGGCTCGGAGGCTTTGTTACAGTCAGATCTCCGTGTGATGTCATCTCCTCCTCCATCACTGTGTCAGCCTCTGTTGTGGTTTGGGGCTGGCCGTCTCCTTTCCTCTCCTCTCCTCCTTCCCTCGAGATGAGCTCCCACTCCTCGGTCAGCTGTTGCCACGGGCAACGGAACGGAGCCAGACAGCCATGTTTAATGTAATTGGTCCTTTTGGCGGGCGGACGCCTACAGAAGAGGTCAGAAAGGTCAAACCCCTGTCAAACTGTTGGGGCAACCCTGCCAATTTATGTAACAAATCATGACTGCTGAGCAGCGGATAGTAAGGGAAGAGCAGAACGCAGCCTTATTACCATCTCATCTGCATGGTGGGAAAGATCTGCATAATGGAAATTAACTGGGGTCAGAGCTTTGGAGTGCTTCCCTCTATCAAAACCTCTAATCCACTGACATTCTCACCACTTACTTAGGCTGTAGGCTAGTGAATATTATCCTTTTCTAGCAGCCGATTGCACAGTCATATGGCAACAGACCATTACAAAGCATCTTTACGGTCTCATGATCATCTTAGTTTATGTTTATTTAACTGAGGACATTTTCCTCACAGTTTAAAGTTTAAGTTTGCCAATGGTTGATTAAAATATATTATTGAAACACGTCCATCAGTAAAATGAACTATATTCTGGGCAAGTTCTAAGATTCTGTTTTCTATCAGCAGGCTGACATACTAGTTATATGCCAGAATGATATTACAAGATACACAAAATCTTTGGCAGCACAAGATGTCCCCACTGAAAACAGCCCATACCATGTTTCTGATAATAATAAATACACTACATTACTGTTTTTGGTTTCTTTCCTGCTCAGTCTTCAGCTGACCTTTTGAACTTGTTCAGGAGCTCTGCCTCCTGCTCCTCCTGAAAACGAATGCCTGCAGGACAGTCGGGGTAATCATGGGGGAAGTGGGGGGCTCCTTTATTCTGAGAGTGTTTCAGACTCATTTTCAGCCCTCCAATGCGAACTCCTCTGTATACCTGACAGAGGCAGAAAAGAGTAAACACTGGATTTTAGGGAACTTGACATATAAAGCAAACCTGCGGGCGTCTAGTCTGCCTTTGAATTTCATGGTACATTTAACATTTTCACAGTGCTCGTCCAAACAAAATGGAACTGCCCCAAAACACGGACGAGGCAACCGAATAATGAAAACATCTTTCACAGACCTTTCAACACTGACATCCACTGTATACATGCAGCCTCACAGCACCTTAAGTCAAATACTAAGAAACATATACAAACAAATAAAATCCACATCACCCAGATCTTACCATGTAGGCCTTATCACTCTCCCTGATATTATATAGCTGATATGTATTGATGTCTGAAACAGCCAGTGTTAGAATATGTGACATGGTGCTGGTTTCAACTCTACATAAAACCATAAGATAGGCAGCAGCTCATCAGACTGGAAAGGATATTTTAACAGTGTTGTAACCAAAGTTAGACCAAACGAATTACTACTACTGTAGGGAAAACAAAATTGTTCCAAAACTGCTACTTCCTGGCAGAAATGAAAAGTGAAATTCAATCAAATAAAAGCACTTTCCATGCCACCTACCAGCGGGACCCAGAAGGCCATGCCCCATCCTTTAGGAAGCAGCAGGTCCCATCCAGCACCCCAGGAGTTCATCTCATGTCCCACCTGCTTACCAGGCTGGTGAACCAGCAGGATGGGGACTCGGCCCTGCAGGGGAGTGGGGCTCAGCCTGGAGCCCGGCACAAGCACCTCACTTCTCATACGGTTCAACTCCTGCAGGCAATACACAGAAAATGCTAGAGGTAAGAGGGAGAGCAACATCTAAGCTTATCTGTGCTTTCAGAAATAGAGATGTTGGCGAAAGACGTAGAAGAAAGTGTTAAGATAGTAAATAAGGCACTTAAGTATAATAATCACGATCACAGTATGACATTTCTGGTAGTAAGAAAATGATAAACTACCTGCTCTGATATCTTGTTATCAGTGACGTTGTCCCGGACAGACTGCTCCCACAGGTGACTCTGGCAGCAGTGTTCTGCTACTCCTTGCAACATCAGCTCCCTCCTCTTCTCCTCGTCCACCTCTGAAACAAACACACAGCACACACACATGGCATGCTCTCATGTATGACCAGCATCACGAGTGTATGTCAGGAGAGACATATGAAGCTCTCTACATCTGATTTAAATAAATCGATAGCTGATTAATAAAACACATTCAGCTGTGGAACAGTCCCTCATTTACATATTTACATATGATGCACCTTATTTTATGCATGTGTGGCGACTGTAAGCCTTGATGGATAGTTTGGCGCAGCAACATTTGCATACTCTACAATACAATACATAATGGAACAGGGTAAAGCATCAGCCATGTTTACTGGCTTTCACAAATGGAGCCAGTGGTGTGAAATCTTCACATCACGATGAATACTAAATATGACATGTCAAATTTTAAATAGGGTTAAAAATGCTGCTTTGTCACAGAGCATCACACTTTTCATGTACAATGTAATACTGTATATTGCAGCTTCTTAGAATGAGTGTGCATGTTCTCCAAACAGAAGTTGGATTGATCTTAGAACTACAATAAAGAAATAAATAATTTTATTATACATATTGAGTCTGGTAGTGATCAGGTTTGAACATAGAATAATTTGCTGAATGAGGGCCAAACCTTTGACATTCCCAAGTATTTGAAAGTCTATACTCAAGTCATTTTTTTTCTTCAGTATTTTCTCATCGATTTGAAGCTCAAGTCCAAATGATTTACCCTGATCTAACTTGCTAATCACTAGAAGTAATAATACAATGATTGACCTACAGTCTACTATTCATTAAAGGCGTCAGCTGAAAAAGTGGGTACAAAGAAATGCAAGAAAAACAGACTTATGTTTCACCTACAAATCTTCAGGTTTACTGTAAAACGACCTGTTCCAGGTTTTACTCAGCAACTTTAACAAGGTAACTCAGTAAACTTCTTGAAGCAGGTCTGGAACTCCACCCAAGTGGAGAATTACAATAAACATAAGGAGTAATTTACAAATAATATGTGGCTGCAACACCATTCACAGTTTGGGTAAAGTGATGCAGTTGCATAGTTATCAAGCCCCAATGTATGTCAGCCAGCGAGCAGCTCCAGTAAAAAAAATTCAACTGCGAATATCTCTCACGAAACTACTGACACCTCCCGCTGTTCTCCTTCATATACTGAGAAACACTGTGAGGAGGAGGCACAGCTTTGCCTGAGTTTGTAAGAGGTTTTCATCATCTTGTGATTGAATAATCCTGCTTATTTTAAAGTCTTATTATCCTGGCTGTTCTGGCTGCTAATGCTGAACAAGCTGCTGGTTAATACTAATGCAAAGCAAGAAATATCTTTTCTTTGTTTATGGTTGATTTTACATTTATAAATGTGCGATTTTAGATGTGGGTGGTCCAATGTGTAAAATACAAGATATAGTTATAATTATAATATTATCACTGAAATGTCATTTTCCTTGTATTTTTTAAGTCTGTATTTTTCTTTGTCTTCACGTTGAAAACTAGAAATGTGCAAACTGAGAAAAGCTCTACGGTGAAGGGATTGACTTTGATTCTGAGTTTTGAGAAAACTGATGGTAAAAACTAGAAATACAAAGGCCCTGGTTGAAACCAACCCCTTGTCTCTTCAGTATCTTGTCATAGCCAGTGAATCAGCTGTTGCCTGTCACTGAGGGTGTGTTTGGAGTACAGGGTCCTGCCAGGATTCGAACCTGGAACATCTGCATGGCAAGGCAGAGGCCCCCCAGAGCACAGAACCAGATGTGTACTCTCTGAAACAACCTCAGGACCAGAAACAACATACTGATTCTGGGCTCAGTTATAGATATGTCCTCTTTAATGGTCAGGTTTCTGCTGCCATATATGAAAAGGAACATCACGTCTATCTGCACACTGTATGACGTACAAGTCCACATTGGGAAACAGTAAAATGATAATAATTTTTTCACTTCATGCCCTTTTTTCATGTGTGTCTGTAAACTAAGTGCCCACACTCCTCTACTGTCTGTCTGGTAGGTCAGATTTTACCTTGTGCCTGCTTTACACAGGGCAAAGCTTTAACCTTCTTTGTTGGTAAAGTCAGCCTGGGGTCATCTACAGTCAGACCGAGCACTGCGCCTGAGGGGAGCTCTCCAGTGGAAAAGACGCCTGGATGAATTACACAGTCATGGTTACATAAACATGCATTCAAAAAAAAAAACGATTCACATTAAGAATAAAATAACAACAGACCTTTCAGTATGTGAAAGACGTCAGCTTGCTGTTGATGCAGATTCATCTTGCTCTCGTCTTTGCAGTGCTCAGGCCACCAGAGGGAAGAGGGCTGGGACTTATTTATTTCCTTAAAGCAAAAACAGAACTCAAATAAAACACAGTTCTTCAGAGTGAAATGTAAATATATTTCAGAGGCTCTGAGCTTTTCACATTGCTAAAATCACAATTCTTACATCACAGTCTGTGGCGGCTTCCAATGTTTCTGCCAGAACAGAATGGGACTGTGGTCCAATCAGGCGATAGCGTACAATCTCCATTGTGAGATCACTGCAACAGATCCACGAATGAAATACAACAATTTCAAATAAAAAAATTCCCATCACCATTTGGAGTGAAAATTTATTTACCCAAGTCAAATTTTACTGTTTGCATTTCAATGAAATTCAAAACTACACTAACTTTATAACTATTCCAGTTGAGCTGGACCTCCAGGTAACTGGGGTGGTGGGAGATCTGGTTCCATCTCCCAGGATCTTCTTGGCAGGAGGTCCACTGGCATCCTTACAGGTACGCTTTCTCTTGGTTCCAGTTATCTGCTTGGCCTCCGGTGACCTCTTTTCAGGCTTTGGCTCTGGTTCTAGGGTGGGAACAACCTCAGCAGGTGTCACCACTGGAACAACTGGAGGAACTACAGCCTCACAACACTGGCACACAGTTTGTAACTCAGGGAGAAGGTCCTGCAAGGAGCACACAGTTACTGGAGTTAACAGTCTTGCCAACATTGTCTCTCCATCGATCATATCTACTAAAACAAAAATGAACATTTGTCAGAATGCTGAATGTTAATATTTTCATATTCAATGCATAATATATTAGTCAGCAATAACCCAGTACACCCCTAAAACCCACCGTACCTGTTTAATAGTGGGATGAGCCCAAATCCACAGTTGCCTGTGGGTTGAGCCCTGTGTACGGGGTCTCCAGAGGAACGTGACAGGGCCCAGGGGCTGCGAGGGGTACTGTCCTGCTCTGTACACCACCACACTGCCCTGTCTTCTCCCTGATAGACAAAGTGCTGCAGCAAATGTAGGACCTGGAAACACACACCACACGCATGTTACTATTAATTATTCAAATTAAAATTGGAACTTGTAACTTTAAATCACTGACATCAAAATGTCTGTATTTGTGGCAGTAGGGTGTATTCTCACCAGCCTCCTTGCTGGTCAGCTGTGACAGAGAAGCCAGCAGCTTGTCTTCCTCTCCCTGTAGCTCTATGCAGCAGTAGTAGGAAAGGTCCTGAATTGACAAAACCAAAAAGGTCACACTTATTTTACTGGTGAAATCCCTTAATTACAATCCTAATTTTGTGACAAAACCTTAAACACAACACACTCCAATTCTGTGATGGATACCTGCAGCAGGCAGTGGCTGCTCATTGCCCTGTAGCAAGGCCGGTAGCATTTGTATGTGGGTCTGTCCCCGAGGCAGTAGCCCCACTTTTTAACCATGTGGAAGCGCTTGGCATGCCAAATGTGTGTCTCCAGCCACACGTTCTTCCTCTGCCGGCGGTTAAACTCCAACAGCAGATTTCCGTGCCGGCGGCGGGCCTTGCGGCTCTTGCTCTTTGCCTGTTCCTTCTTCTTTGAGCCGGCCAGGAGGCTCTTCTCCCGCTGGAGGAGCAAGGAAACAGAAATGTCACTGTACATGTCAGAGGTACACAGAGAAGGACAGTATTAAACCTGCTGCTTGAAACAGGACTCAAACTGTTAAGTGAGACATTAAGATACTAAAAGGTAACACTCTGAACTACCGATCTGTTCGCCACGCCTCTCAGTCTGCGAGGGAGCCGCTTGGTGTTGTGGCTCATGGCCCGTCTCCTCATGTGTTTGGGCAGGGCTCCAAACACATGGCAGCTGCCCGTAGTGTTGGTGACGGCTTTCAACATGGCCCGCACTTCTGCCGCCCTGGCCCTGGCAAAAGCTCCAGCTGTGTAGTGAAGGGAGCAGGGGATAAGGGTGGAGGCACTGAATTTTAAATGTCATTAAATGACTGTACATTTGCAGTTCATAAGCAATTAGGCAGTGAAGTCATTATGCAATCCTTCATTTACATTATGCAGTACAGTGTGAATTTGTAGGAGCAGGACAATATCTTTACCGGTGATGTACTTTGGCATCTCCTTGGTGTAGTCTCCGCCATCTTTCTGGTGTCCACGGATCCATCCGCCCCGTTGGTGAGAGTCCTTTGGCCTTCCTGTAGATGGACGGACGTCAGAGGGACCACCACCTCCACCTTTGGAGAGGTCATTGTTTTGTCATCACAGGTAAAAATGAGAATGTGTCCAAGGCTAGATTACCAACCACGCGATAAAAACACAGCCACAGACCCTCAGGGGTGGTCGTCTTTATGGCAATTACTCTGAGGTATCCTGATTATTTAAGAATGTGTTTGGTGATAAAACCAGGATAAAAACAGAAATGGTAAGGGTCTTAAGGTGGCTCATATACTGTGTATTTAAAGAGGAGCCCTGTGTCAAAATCCAGCTTTAATGTTCCTGTTGATATTATGCTTACACAGTATTTGCACATCCCTAAAGAGATCTGTGTTTAATTAGATTATTTCAAAAGGAACTGACCAGCACACAGTAAACCTGGGGTAGGGCAGTATTACAGCATAGGAGCCCACAGCCGTGCCTCCACAGGATAAATTAAAGATTGGAGCTGACAAAGACTGTGTCCTGTTTATGCTTAGTGATGTGTTTGTTAATGTTCATTAAACATTGACATGGGACTGAAACTTGCAGCTGCTGCAGCAGCAGCAGCAGCAGGAGAGCTCATGGAGAGACAGAGGAGTGAAGAGGGCGCACACAGCATCACAAGAACAAAAGGCAGGGACATATTTGACCATCACAGATCAATAGAGGAGGCACAGTACCGGTCTGCGGGGTGTCTCCTCCGTTCTGTGAGCCGCCCTCCGCATCCAGGGAAGAAGATGGATACTGCACACTGACGGGCTGGTTCCTCATCTTCTTCTCCCGCAGCTTCACTTTAGCTGCAGACATTTTCTACAGAAAACACAAAGGCACGTTTCAGACACACTGACAGTCTCACTGGTCGCTAAACAAACTGCTGACACACATGACTTGCCGATGCCTGCTACTGCTAACGTTAGCTAGCTAGCTGCGTTACTCCACGTAAAGTTGGGTTCAATGGTTTAATGACCAAAAACACAAATACGACATAACTAAAAAATAAATACAGAGCGGCTACATAGCATGTGTTCACCTCTAGATTCCCCAGTATGCTTGTAAGTCAGAAACTTTGCTCTAAATGTGAGCGTCCCCTCTGTTCGCAGTCAGCTGCCATGTGAGTTTCCCTCACGCTGTTCGACGTAATGTTTGCTTCCGGGTATGTGGTGTTCATGTGATTTGTAGTTTATCGGCGCAACTAAAATTTATATACCGACCAAACCTCATTTCTCTTTAATTATATCATATTTTCTCACGACTAGTGTTGATTTAAGCATGATATATATCTGTATATCCGTACTGGTATAAAAAAAGGGGGAAAATAAAAAACTTTTTGCGCATCTCAACCGTCATTTACGGTAAGGCAGCTCTCGTTACGTCATCCAGTGCTCCTGCAGCTCTTCCTTCTCCTTGCTTGCTGCTCTCTGTCACAGCACTTGTCCCATTCACTTGGTTTGATTACGTTGTGTTCTCAGTAAAATGGCTGCATTGATCAGGAGGATTATAAGCACAACAAAAGCTCCTGCTGCTATCGGCCCGTACAGGTGAGGAGAGCTTTGAGCTCACGTTGTCAAGTAACAGCTGGCACACAGCTGACGCAGTCAAAACAACATTTGTAGACCACATGTTGAGAGTGTAGGCGAGATGTTAAGAGAGTTATGGCTTTTATCGCTTTACGTTCCTCAATATAATCACACAGCTGTGTTTCAGTGCACTGTGTCGTCCAGTAGTGGTGGTGGTTGGAGGTGAGGCAGTAGTCACTCAATGAGATGTGTGTATAAGAGCAAAGTGCAAGTGTTTTTTGGGTTGTACTTTAATCTTCGTAAACCATTAACTATTAAAGGTGCAGTCTACGATTCTGGAGAGCCCTGATCGATCCGAACTCCATTCAGAAAACAAGCATTTTAAAAGCTGTTTGCTCGTCGTCTTGCGGACAGACCTGACAAAGCATGAATTCAGACTTTTTACAAATCAGCATCATGAT
>NTHP01000020.1:369519-413047 GCA_003416845.1 Oplegnathus fasciatus
GTGCAGTGAGAACATATTGTACATGCAGCCGTGCCTGGCATGACATAGCCATGTGCCAATAGGTTGGACCCATGAATGGACAATCATGATCTGTGTCAGGCCTCTTGGTGGGCGTCTGCACAGACTTGAACATATGCAAAGCCAAACAAACCAAGGCAATCACCCACAGAGCACAACTACATGTTTACATGCAAAACTGTTTCCTAGCCCCATGCTGAGGAATTTCAGAGTAACCTGAAATCAAAAGGACATCTATCCTCTCCTCTTTCTCCTTTGTAACCCTGCATCCATTGTTTGTGTGAGCTGTAAATTCCTAGAGCGGATTCCAAACACTCCTCATCATGCATACACAGATGATAATCTAAGTGACTCACTTTTTGACTGACTTTTTAGAGAAACCTTTGCAGACAGACTTTGGAAGCATGAAGAAGATGCTCACTATCTTTTGAATATCTTAAGTAACAAATCAGGCTACTGCAGAGTGGTAGCAAACAGGTTAGGTTGCAACTCTTGCCTCAGGCTGCAGATGGACTGTTAAACACTCCCAGCTGGCTTTCACACAGTGCTACTGTAGGAGTTAAATGCAGTCCTAGCTAAGTTCCACCAATCTAGGTTCATCTACTTGTAAATGTCCAATTAGCTTCACGAAATGAGGTTGAGAATCAAACATGATCATGCAAGTCAAGTCAGCAGTTTACAATTTTTGTCAACACACTTTCAATGGACATCAAGCTCGAAATGACAAGACTAAAAATAAATGCCAACCACTTCTGGGCATTGATGAGAAAATAGGTAAATGGGTAAACATAAATAATTCCCTCCATGAGGCACTGTAGTACGCTGTGCAGCAGAGTAGAGTGAGAAAGCACACAGTGTTCCAGACCAACCGGCAGCACTCACACACCCCTCAGCAAGGCTTGACTCAATGAGAGCAACAGAATAAGTAGAGCTCATACTCACCATACATGCTTATCAAACACGCAGAAATGCAAAAATAAATTGCACTTGAAAAACATGGTGGTCACTACTTACCCACTGTATCTCCATTGCTCTCCTCTGGCTTTGTACCTGGTCTTTTCTCTTGATCAACAGTCTGTGCACTGGATGAGGAGCACCCCATGTTTGCAAAAAAAAGAGTTGAGATGAATTAAAAACTTGGAAGCTACTATAGAAGCAAACACAAGTCCCCCACTGCTCTCTGTTAGCAAAGACGGAGCCTGTCTGGCAGTGAAAGCATGGACAGCTATAGCTCTTCAGTTCCTAAGAGTAGCTGGGCACCATTATCTCCCCTAGTCTCTCGGTGTGTTTATGCATGGCCTGCTGCCCTCTTGCCCCAGACAACAATCTGTTGTGAGCATGCAGCTAAGCAGTGCAGGCCCTACTGCTGAATGTTCCCTGACTGCCCCCTGCTCACAGTCACACTATTCATACAGGAGGAAGAGGAGGGGGCAAACATGTGTGCATGAAGTGAGTGTCCTCCCCTTTATAGGAGTGTCCCTTCTGGAAGACATCCACCACCTGGTGGTAATGCGTAGGGTAGCACATGTATAATGTATGTATTTTTTAGAGTGGTTCTATTTTTGTAGTATTTCTGAGTCAATGAAAGCATGCAGTCTGGATATTACTGACTGAACAGCTTTCTTTCATTTTGTGCCTGTTGTGATAAATAATTGGATTGGAGATTGTTTAAATATCCTCTACAGTGGTCATGAAGCCCAATAAAAACAAACCAAAAATGTGTAAAATGTTTATTTGTCAGTTTACTGTACAAAGAGTTATTAATTTGATTTGGCATTACATAACAAAGAACATTACAGACAAAATAATTGTGGTGTATACAAAAGTGTATAAATAGCTTCAGTAGAAACCATTGTGTTTGCATATGTTTCAGTGTAGCTTGCTGAGCAGGACTGAAGGGATCCTGTGAATGCCACGCTGCAGGTTAGAGTGGGGGATGGTCGAGCCTCAGCCTTTCATGTGCGCACAAGTTGATTTTCGAGTGTCTCCAGCCTCTTTGACATGGCTTCAAGTAGGCATGTTAAGGAAAGATGTAGATGCAAATGAAAACACAACCTACCAAGTTCAGAAAGTTCTTTTGCATAGGCTGTTTAATCTTAAAGAGAATTTACATTTTGATAACCTCAAGTTAAAAAAAAAGTCATTTCTGCCCAGAAAAAAGACTTTTTTAGGTAAGTATACACGTTTGATAGCCCAGTCGCATGTCTCTTGTCATTTGCAAGTTAAACCATGACATTGTTTCATGTATCATATTGACTTCTGTCTTATTTGTTACCCATGTGCTGATGTGTCATTCCTCCAACAAAAAAGGAAAAGATAAGCCGTCGACTTACCTATAGACCGTAGGTGTGATTAATTGGTCAGAACCAACTTAAAGGATTCATGGGGGAGCTCAAAACCAGAAGTTATAACTTCATATGTGTTATTCAATATGAATTCTGTTTTAAATTACACAAAGCAAAGTAATATAAACTGAACTAAAGGTATCCCTTCACTATAGTGAGTTCATTGTCTGGCTAGACAGGTATAAATGTTTCCCCTTTTGTCTCTTTGTCAGTCAGTCATCTCAGTATGTTTACTGGTAAAGCCTGTAGCTCAGTGTATGATCTGGACCTCAGTTCATAGGAAAAAAGAGCTGCATTATTTGCCCTGTTAAATGTGTTCATGTTTGAGTTAAAGTGATATGTTTGTCATGGACATTGACATTTGGGCAAATGAAACCCTTAAATTGTCTTTTGCGCCTGACTTGCTTGGCCCTTGGTCAGAATTAAGACTTTCTGACTCATTTGCTTCTTAAAATCATAAAACAAAAGACACATGATGGTGTTTGACCCCTATTTAATCTACAGTGAAATGTTTCCCTTAGCGAACATGTTATAGGACCTAATAATCCAAAGTTAAATACAGTGTTATTTTCAAGTGTTGTTCAAGGTTAACAACAACACAGTGCACACCTGACACATGAATCATTTTTGCCCTCATCCGCACTGTTAGTCGCTTCACTAGCACTGCACAGTCTGGCCTGGAAAAGGATCCTTAGTGGCAAACACCCAGACTGAAAACTGTAATCACACAAACCCTGTACACATTATCATTTTTCATTTGCACTGCAGGATTCTCTCGTAGAGGCACGTCTGCCCAAGATTACCAGAACAAACATATTTAATGTTAATGTAACCGTGGAGTCAGCCGCTCTTCAGAAAAGGATATTATTCTGCACCAGCTTCTTCAGCTTCTCAGTGACCTGGTTTTGAAACATTATCACGTTCTCACACTGGCACATGTTTTCATCGGATGGCTTGTCTGTGGGGAAAGAATAAATGAGATGAGAAGATCTTCCTGTCCTTGGAACTGTTTATTTTTTTTCTTACCTTCCCTACCTTACCCTTTTGCTCACCCTATCTCTTCTAATCTTTCCCTGCAGGTCTCCCTTCTTGTCTCTGCCTGTAGAAAATGTAGTAGATGTGGGTGGGATACAGTTAGGAGTGTACGTGATTGCAGAGCAAAGAAGACTGATGCGTTATGTGATATGGAGGATTACACAGTGCTGCTGTTTAAAACAATGTATAGAGTTGCTCGAATCAGTGATCATCATAGCAGCAGCAGGTGGCAGTGATGCACCGTTTTAATGGAAGAAAGTGTTTGCTGAACATTTTCAAGAAACTGGCCTGTAGGATTGAGCTGAAATGTCACTAATCAGTGCTATTAGTAATGACGTTCTTATAGATTTTAGATTCAAGAGCGCTTTAACACAATTTTGGAGACCCTGTTTGGTGGTTGTGCGAGGTACCTTTACATATCCTGGACTTGAGCTTCTTTGCAATTTCTCCCATGTTCTCAAAATCCTCAGCGTAATAAAGGTGCTTCTCATCAGGCTCTGAAGCTATTTCTCTCAGCTCCTGTTCAATGGCTTTGCCAACACCCAAGGCATATATTGTGACCCCTGAAAGCAACAGAAAACAGGATAATGACAGGAAACTCCTATTAGAAAGAACTTAGTTTGATTTAAAAACTGTGGTGCATCTGAACAGCAAGGCCAGATAATAAGTGTACCAGAGTTCTTTGATTTATTAGCCCATTCGGACACATCATCCTGTGATCTTCCGTCTGTGAACACAATACTGACACGTGGGATGTTCGACCTGGCTCCTTCTTTAGCTGAAAAGCTGAACTCAAACATGTGACGTAAGGCTGAACCAGTCATGGAGCCTCTTCCCATGTACTGCATCCGGGACACGGCCTGTTTGATGCCCTGCGCTGTGGTGTACTGGCTCAGGGTGAACTCCGTGCGCACCTTGGTGGAGTACTGAAGAAGGCCAACATGTGTGCCTGTCCTGGAAATGTCCAGCGAGTCTACGATGCCATTCACAAACTGCTTGACCAGCTCAAAGTTGGCAGGACCCAGACTCTTAGAGCCATCGATTACAAAAAACAGATCCATGACTCCATCGCCGCACTCTGGCTCTGTCAGAAACAGGGACATCAAATACATGTTTTATGTGTTTTTACTTAAATGCTCAGGGAAAGGATCTACGCCAAAGAAAGTTGAGATCATACTTTTGCAGCTCTTTCCATCTTCAGCCAACATAAATCCTTCAAAACATCTGCAGATGTAGGAGTCAGTGGTGCTGACACACTGGTGTTCACAGCCATGCTCCACTGTCTGACACAGATCCAGACCTGTGAGTTTAATTATAGGGAAACAAAGATTAGTGTGATGTTGCTGTGGTACATTCAAGTGTCCAAAATATTTTTCATTTATATGATACATTATGACAGGCACTGAGTTGTTGGAGTCATTGCAATTTGCAATTATGGAAATTTGTATTCTTAATTGCATGTTATAGTAACTGCTCCTCTGTCTTCCTCATCACCATTATTATTAGACTAATAACTATCTGAAGACATGGATGCTGCATGGTGGTAAACATAAACACAGAATATCCCCTTAATCCTGGGGAAAGGAAAACACCGAATTTTCGGTGAGCGCTGGGATTAACGCTGACCTCAAAACTGGTTCAAAATTCATTCAAAATTATGTAACATGTAAATACCAGAACAGGGGACAGAAACAGTCATAGCAACATTTGAAAACATGCTGATGAAAGATTATATTCTGAGTTTTCGTTCACACAAATATCAATTCTGTCTTCTATTTTCTGTCAAAACTACATTAAAGTCAGGCTCTTCTTCACATATCTACAGTTTAATATGAATCATGAAAAAAAATATGAAAATGAATCAGAAGCCTCCACACTGAATCGCTCACAACACAAAAGTAACAAGACTCACTGCTCCAGAACTTACATTATTTACCATATATCATCTCTTCTAAGGCAATTCTATTCTAACATCCCGTCAAATCAGTGTGTTTGAATATACACATCATATCCTTAGGCTGCAGTTCACTAAATACTTATAACAGTGAAAGAGTTTGAACTCACTTTGACATGTTTTTCCATCAGGCCGGAGCGTGAATCCATTTCTGCATTTACACACACACGAATCTTCTGTATTCATAAACTCCTGCTCACAGCCGTGTTTCCCATCAGCACAATGGTCTATCTCTGCGGGAAACAGTCACTTTATCAATACAGACAGGATTAGAGAGTTGTTCAGACAACCCTGTAGCACTAATGAGAAACAGGTTGGAGGACGTCTACAATATTTATTTATGTACATAGCATTACACATGATGTAAATCAATAAGACATCGTTGTGAACAAAGTGCCTTACTCTGAAATTTTTCTTGAAATAACGGCGATAAGATGAAAGAAGCATTGGACTCTTACTCTTGCATGTTTTCCCATCAGGCCTGAGTGTGTAGCCTTTCCTGCATTTACACACACAGGAGTCCTCTGTGTTCATAAACTCCTGCTCACACCCGTGGGTGCCATCAGCACAGTGATCAATCTCTGCAGGAAGTAGTCAGTTTAACAGGTGAGAAAAATGAAAAAAAAGAGCACATTTACTGCATGTTCCTTTCCTGTATTCTTCATATTGTTTCATCGTATCAGTGAGCACAAACAGAGGAAATCTAACTCCAGACAGCTAAATAATCTCAAGGCCTGGACGTACACATAACAAGTTTTCATGTACAGCCCCCCTACAATAGATGAATGTATACAGCATTTATACACATGTTGTAAATCAACAACACATTATTGTTTCATGTGTTTTCTAAAAGTAAAAAGAAAATTCTTTTTTTGAAATAACAGCAAGGAAGTAGAAAAAAGCATCGAAAACTTACTCTTGCATGTTTTCCCATCAGGCCTGAGTGTGTAGCCTTTCCTGCATTTACACACACAGGAGTCCTCTGTGTTCATAAACTCCTGCTCACACCCGTGGGTGCCATCAGCACAGTGATCAATCTCTGGGTGAGATAAACAGTACAGAACAGAGATTGAAGCATTGTTAACACTATCAACAAGTTACAGTTCATTACTGTGGAAGATACTAATCAGCATCTGTGGCAACAAAGAAAGCCTAATGTAGCCTGAAATCATTTTAGTATTAGATTTCAGTATAAAATGGATCAAACAGTAGAAGGCAATTCACAAAGTACAACCTTGAGTCTAAGCATTGCTGTGCAGCTTTAAACAGTGTTTGATTCAACATAACCTGCGTTTCTCATCGTGTCCTATTTAATATTCCTCTGTTCTCAGTTAGCTCTCGTTTGTGAGCCAACGCAGATGTGTGTGATCTGTCTCAACCCGCACCTACATGCTCAGCTGCTGCTGTGAAGTGTTCGTGTTTTCATTTCACCTGATTACCACAAGACAAAAGCACTTACTGCTGCAGGTCTTTCCATCCAGATTGAGGACGTAGCCCTTCTTACACCTGCAGATGTAGGACTCTGGAACGCTGACACAGTCATGCTCACAGCCATGGTTCCCCAGGTCACAGTAGTCTATTTCTGAGGGGGATGAATCTCCTATTAATGCCATAGTTCTTCTCCTCACACTACTACTACCTCCAGCTATGCCACAGCTGTCTCCAACATTACGTCTTCGTCTACTACAAATACTGTAGCTGTTAATAGTTATCACATTTTTTTCTGTATGCACACAGCCTTTCAGATCAATACATATATACCTAGTATACAAGAACAAAACACTCCAAAGTATGACACGATTTTGACAAAAGAGTGTAACCATAATTCATTCAACAAAAATCAAAATCCACTCTCAGAGAGACTCAAGAGCCCAAGACAGGAAAGATCAAACACTCATTCTTGTTTTGATTCGGTGATACTATGACACCCTGGATACACCTCCACATTTCAGCAGCTGCTCTGATGATAGCAAAAGCACACTTCTCAGGAAATCTCCCCCACTTTACTTTCTGTTAACATCCACCAGAGGAGCAAAAGGGACGATTTCCAACAGTGGGTGGAGGGAGACGTCACTGGTAGGAGGAATGCTGGCTCTCGTTTGGATTGGGGGTCCATCAAAATGAAACACATTGTACAAGTCTACTCCAGAACACTGTGTCCTTTATCCATTAACAGTAAATATTATATTATTATATCAAAGGATTATGGTAACACTTGTTTACTTAGTATTTATGGTGATTTAAGTCACGTGACTGACTGATAGACTGTGCGTAAGGGAACAATAGAACAACTTCAGACACCACCCTGATGAAAGATATAAATAAGACCTGTGGAGTAAAGCATGGTGTTCTGGAGAGCATGTTTTTAACTGTGATGGACTTGAACTGAAGACCACTGGTCAGCACCTGGTTATGTGTGCACATTCTCAAAAAACTGAATACTCTCATTTGGACTGTTACAAAGGATTAAATAACACTGAAATACATTTTGTTAGGTTTTGTTAGGCTTGTTGCCATTCAGACAAATATATCAAAATGTAGAACACAGTAAAAAAAACAAAAAAAAAGAGGTTAAGGCCACTAGTGACAGAGAAGAAAGAGAAGAGTCCCCACTAAAGTAATAAATGTTTTATTACTGTTGCATGTCTTCAGGTCTCTGTTGAGTTGATATCCTGGGCGGCAGCGGCACTCGTAGCCATCAGCTAGGTTGGCACAGATGTGTTCACAGCCATGATCCACCACAGCACACACATCCTCAGCTACAGAGTGACAACATGAAGAGAGATCCAGCTGTCATCTACATATAGTGGAATTCAAACCTGTAATAACTGTTTTTGGCCACTGGGGGCAGTGGAAACAAGCTGTAAACACAGCACATTTAAGTAGATATGGTGAACTTGTTAGCAAACAGTTGCCTATTTACACATCCAGCAGACACAGAGCAACATTATCATTCATTTGGAGTCAGGTTTGTGCCCACCTGATGAATGTAAGTCCAATATTGACTCTCCTTTTAACTCTGTTTTGGTCTCGTTCAACTCCTGAGCAAAATATTCGGCTCTTTAGCTGCTAAATGCTCCACTATGTTCACCAGCTAGTCGCTAACTTTATCTGTCTGCTGTTTGGTGCTGGGCAGGTAGTGTACAGTAGGGTTTTTTTCCCTGAAAACAACAAATCACACTGATGAGAGCGAACAGGGTGAACCATAACAGAGCAGTTGTGGGCTGGAAAACCAAAACAATGAACTGAAAGATGACCAAATGCTCCACAGAGCTGATGAAAACTGCAGAGTTGGGATGATAGTTTTGTTGGTTCATCACTAAGAGCAACCTCTTTCACATACAAGTAGTCCTGTGATCCAATGTTGATATAAAAATATGCATTATAGCCACTTTAAAGTTGTAATCTTGAAGATTTTCATTTCGTTGTCTTTCACAGCACCTATGGCGATAATCGGTAATTGCAGATGTGTTTTTGGACCTCAGTTTCAGTTTCCTCGTCTGTAGTCATCAACCTTTTCTTTGTAGCCAAAATAACCGTTTACTCACAATGCTAGGAGAGACTGGAAAAAACAGCACGCCGCTTCACACACAGGTGAGTTGAAGAGCAAGTCTGTTGCGTTAAAAGCCTTGTTAAAAGCCTAACTGTGTGCCGCTTGTGATTTTTGCCGGGAAAGTTGCTCCAGACACCCGGGTCGTAATACTGCAGATGCTGCAGGTTTTCATCAGTGGGCCATAGGCTCAGTCACCATTGTGTTGCATCATTCAGCGATAGATAGAGACTTAACAGACGTTTATTTAAATGAAAATCTTCAAGGTTACATCTCTAAGGCACAAGTATCAGTTTTAAATATTATTAATTATGATTAGAAATATACCATTTTCATCCTTTGGATTGGTATCTGTGCCAAAGCTGAACTTTTAAGTGGATCAGGTACCAGCTGACTGATCCAAAGTAAATATAGCTTCCTGTGACAGTGTGTTTGTCATTATGAGGCTGACGCATTGTAACAACACAATTCCACACAATATAATTAAAATATGCCCAATCGAAAAAGGTGGTTGGTGTTGGACTGGTAATATCAATCAATATAGGCAGATTAGTTGGGTATTAGGATCTGTATTGGTGGAGAAAAGTCGGATCGATGCATCCATAATTGGATACTTTGGTGTGATTAACATTTTCAAATGGGATCAAAATGATGGCAACCTCTATCTCATGCCAGGGGTTTAGTCTTGCTGTAATTAGGACCACATTTCCCATGGGCCCTCATGCTGCCTCTCTATCTGCTCTTCTGGTCAAATGTGTTTCTCATTGGCTGCACAAACTGCACTGATTCTGTGTGAAATGTGTATTATAATAATTAAAAATACCAGGGTGCAGACTAAAATCACTTGATTCTTCAGTGCGATGCTGGTGGACGCTGTTGTTACACTAATTAACACACAACCGAGACGAAGGAGATTTTACTCACAGCTGGTGAAAAAACTAAAACAAGCTGTAAATATCTCTCTGAATATAAAACATATCAAGGACTTGGTACTCGTTTGTGAATATAAAGTGTATATTAAACAGTTTGTCTTTTGGCTTTAGCTGTTTCACCCAGTACAGTATCTGATATTGTGCTACCCATGCAACTATGCTAGTGGGAAAACAGAATCTCGTACTTTGATGATGAGTTTAAATATTAAAAATGAAACTGACAGGGACTGAAGGTTGTTTTGTACCTCACTGTGCAGCTGAGTTTGCTCCTTAGCGTGCTGAGTTTCTTTGGTCTCGGGCAGCAGAGAATACAGACAGTTAACCAGCTCCTTCTTACCCGCCTCCTTGTATTTACTCTGGGAACAGAGAACAACAACATTAGATCAATAACTGCACAGCGACACAGTAAACAATCCTGCACGCTACGCTGCAAAGAAACGAGCAACACAGTAGATTTCTTTTGTCTTGTGTTGAGTCCCTCATCAGCACCATCATGTTTCAATAGTTTTGGAGCACAAAGGGACTAATTCTTCATCCTGCTTCAGTATACTGTCACTAGGAAATATTTATTTTCCCTTTTGTTTTAAAATGAATAAGAGACCAGACTTCAATAGACGTTTGTTCTGTAATCAGGGTTTTTTTAAGACCTAAAATAGAGAGATTTAAGACAGATGATTGTGTCAGTTCAGTGTATTTAACAGGCAAGTGTAGCAGGTATTAACATTGATGGTTTAATAAAATATAAACGTGTTTGCTGATGACATAAAACTTTATTATATAAAACTAATTCAGACAAATACAGACAGAGAATGTGAAAACATGTTTATGTTGAAATCTATTTCAGACATTATAAAGACCTGCAGAGCCTGTGTGAAATAACAGTTAATAAAATAGTAACAATTTAAATATCTATATTACAGAAGGTAAGATACAACTGTGAGGTCAATGGATAAAGTCACATTTTAGTGATGGATGACTAACAAAGAAGGTACGAAGAACCAAACAAGAAGCACAAAAGAGCAAGTTTCTGGATTCCAACCACAAGCTGTGAGTTAGACTCATAAGTTGGACGAAATCTCACATAAAACTCGTTCATCAGTGCTGAATCTCTTGATTAATTACTAAACGGTAATGTTGGAAAAAAACAAAACAAACGCACAAGCTGGTTATTTCAGGCAAATACACCCAAAAAATATTCACAGTAACACACAGAGTGAGTGTTTCCCACCTCGCTGTGAGTCTCAGCCATCCCTTTAACAAACTGGGTCTCCAGAGTTTCAGGCAGCAGGGAGTATAAAGTGTTGGGCAGATCCTCTTTGTCCTTCTTGTACTTTGTCTAAGAGAACAATAAAACACACACACAAACCTAAATATATATATAAAGACATAAATATAAATATATACACCTATTGTAAGAGAGGAGTGGAAATGGCCGCTACTAAAAACAGAAGCTGATATTAAAAAACGAGTGTGAGAGGAAACGTAATGTGTGCAACAAGATCTTAACTTTGACATGCACAAACACTCTGTTACGGCCTCTCACCTCACTCTGAAGTTCAGAGATCTGCTTAGCGAACTCAGTCTCTTTGGTCTCCGGCATCTGGTGGAAAACACTGCAGCTGATCTCCTGTCTGCCTTTCTGCTTGTATTTATTCTGCAATACACAAAACACACACATACAAAGATGGGAAGATAGTAAAAAATAGGCTGTGTTCACAACAAGCAAGTATGTTATACAAGCGATCAGTCAGTTGGGATTAAGAACTGTATCTGAACCAAGAAGAGTTTATGTGTATAAAAGCACATATGATGATGTATGAAACTACATAAGCTAAATTCAACCTTTCCGTTGCGGCATGTATCAGAGAAAATGTGATCACGCCTTAAAACGTCCACCCACCTCACTCTGAAGCTCCATGGCGGCTTTAGCAAACTTCATCTCTTCTGTCTCGGGCAGAACAGAGTACAGGTTGGTGCTCAGCTCTTTCTTACCTCCTTCCTTGTACTTCACCTGGAGAGGACAGAAAGGACAGGAAATGTCCAAAACTGACTGAATCCTGTTACCAAACGCTATAAACAAGTTGTTTTCTACGTCTTCACGCTACGGTACATTTGTAGACGGACATCAGAGCGAACATCAAACTTCAAAGGCTAGAAGACTCAAAGTGAAGCTGGACAGCAATGCATTCAAGGGTTCAAGGGTTCATTTATTCATCATTATACAAAACAGAGTTGTATAACGAAATACAAGCTGTTTTTTTTATTTAATTATTAAATTAAAAGTGATTAATTCACGTGCTATACTGTCAAAAAATACAACACAAAAACAAGAATTATGTTTTAACTTGTTGCTGTCCAGCTGCTTCCCACCAACCTGAAAGACTTAACAGCTCAGCTGCAGTACTACAAAATGGAAACATAACTTTACTAAATGTTAACTGCGATGGATCATTAATCTGCAGCAGCTTTCAAGTCCCTGATGGTTGATTTTTTAATATAGTGAAATGAATAGAAACTGGTGGATGCCTGGAAGTTGGGAAAATGCATAAATCAGGATAAAACATGATTGTATGATTTGGAAAATGGTCTGCAGTAATGTACAGTATGTGTAATTCGTCGTAAATACACTAAAAGATAAAAACAATGATGACAACCCTTCCTTTGTGCCACAACTGACTCCTTTCTATTGTTCTTCGAAGTTGAAGTTTATGTTTACAAAGTACGATCTCATACAAAAGAAACTGAAAGTCGTTTACAGATTTATAAGACACTCGAAAATACGTCCTCCACTGACACGAACAACCAAAGAGCCTGGAGGTTTCATCTCTTTATGCTCCGTTTGTCCAAACAGTGTATTTACTAATCTGTCCTCCACAGTACATGTGAGTGTTTGTGTACCTGACTCTGCAGTTCAGTAGCCTCTTTAGCATGTAGCGTCTCCAGAGTTTCAGGTAAGTGGTGGTACAGGCAGCTGCTCGCCTCCTTCCTGCTCGCCTCCTTGTACCTGGCCTGAAGAAAACATCACCTGTTAGCTGCCGTTTCCAGCACACGTCAGAAATGTGAGCTGCTGCCGTTACTGAAATCAGTTATGTGAGTATGTTGGTCTTCTGTCTTGGATCTTCTATTGATTCAGTTTCTGCAGGTGGCTCTCCAGACAGCATCATGATTTACATTTACTAATGGAGGCTCTAGGAATTCTGGGACTATTATTGAGTTATTAATGTGAAAAGACTCTGATTGATTGACCTTTAATTGTGCAGTTCAGATATTTTAGGCGGCACAGTGGCTCAGTGGTTAGCGCTGTTGCCTCACAGCAAGAAGGTCCTGAGCTTGAATCCAGTGAAACCCTCACCTCACTCTGCAGCTCAGAGACAGTTTTCGCTAACTGAGTCTCAGCTGTTTCTGGTAGCTGAGAGTAGAAGCTCTGAGAGAGGCCCTTCATCCCGTCCTCCTTGTATTTGCTCTGCACAGAGAGAGGAAGAGGAGACAGAAGACAACATCAAACTCATTCAGACATCAGGAATAAACAGACTGAGAGACACAGTGACCATCTGTCAACATCCTCATGTGTAACTGGTGCGAGTAAATGTATGTGTTTTTTTACTTCGCTCTGCAGGTCGGACATCTTGGCGGCGAGCTGCGTCTCAGCCGTCTGCGGCAGCTGAGCGTACAAACTGGACGTCATCGACCTCTTCCCGCTCTGCTTGTACTTGTTCTGAAGGGAACAACAGGTGGAACAAAACCAGCTGAGATTAAGTCAGACACAATCTTAGCTTGCTTTTCTGTTTTAATGTAGCTTGAATTCACTGTGTGTGACCGTAGGGTACTAAAGACCACTTCCTGTCATGTTAGACTACATCAGTTGGCATCTCAAAAGACTTTGTCTTCCGATTTGGCCGTCTTAAAGAGCAAAAACTAAATAACACATAATCAGCATCATCCCGCAGGGTTTCTCTTCCACCAACAGAAAAATTATTGATGAAAAGTTTTATAATTGATTCTTAAATTTGAGGATTTGCTGTTTTTATCTTTATCTCTTGTGAGTTTAATATCTTTGGGTTGTTCTGAGTGTTCGTCACATGAAGTAAGCGATCAGAAGAAACACATTTAAACTAAAGAGAAGCCCAGAATGATCCTGGTTCGGTCCTAAACGCCGCTGGGTGCAGACTCACTAATTGTGAGCCAGTGAGGGAATGAATAAATGAACGAGTCCACTTGGTGCTTAGCATCTAAACCAAGCAGCTTGGTGCTGGTTGATAATAAAAGCTAAAATATCATCCCAGCATATCAGCAAGCTAACGTACTGGTCTAAACCTCAGAGCACCACATTCAGTTAGTGGAGAATGGGAGAGTGTGTGATATTTCCATGATTACAGACTCACAGTTTTCTCAGCTTATGATTGTTGTTTCTCTGCTGAATATTTGAGTTACTTTACATGAACACTTCTGTTCCTCAGTGAGATAATGTTGCTGTACCGGCTACAAACAGCATCGGAAATATCCTCCGCATTTAGCCGAGTGTCTTCAAAGTGCAAAATATTATTCATTCATTAATTCTTTGAAGAGCAACGTTGCACTCAGTCTGAGCTTCTCTCCGCCTGAAAAATGCAACACAGTGAGTGTGCAGAGTGGAGGTTTGTTCCACGTCTCAAATCTGTCATTACATGAAATAACATCAGGACAGTTGGCTTACTGTTGACCGCTGCAGGACAACGTGAGCATGTGAACAAGTGAATAATAGATGTCTGTACCTCGCTCTGCAGCTCAGTAACCTCTTTAACACGCTGCGTCTCCAGAGTCTCAGGCAGCCGGTGGTAAAGAGAGCTGCTGGCTTCTTTCTTTCCCGCTTCCTTGTACTTGACCTGCAGGAAAAAAACAGGTCAGATTTCTGTTTGTCTCATGATCACAATTTTTTATACATTTTACGGCTTCTGCTTCACAACAAAAACCACATTATGAGAGACGACGATACGTCTGCAGCAAAGGTTTTTAATACATGTTCACCTTTTTTTGTTGTGGCTGACAATGCTGGCTTTTATTCAGGATTGTTAGTCAGGAAAAGCTTTTAGCACCAGTCCTCTGTTGCTCTTCCTGAGGTTTCTTCCATTTTTTCCCCGTAAAAGGATTTTTTGGGGGAGTTTTCCCTTATTATTATTGTAAAACCCCTTGAGGCAAAGTGTGATTTGTGATATTGGGCTATATACATAAATTTGACTTGACTTGCTTTGAAAAGAACTAAAAAACAAAGATTAATGCTGTCGCTGTTTTGTCTGTAGATATCAGAAAAACCAAAACCCAGGAGCTGAAGGTGAAGAGACACCAGAGGAGAACAGATCAAGCAAAGAGAGAGAATGGGGTGAGACTTGAAAAGCTGATGCATTCTTCATTTTGTTCAGAGAACAGAGCTGTTCAAAAGAAGAGAGCGAGAGGGCAAGAGAGAGAGGGGGAGGTATCCAGCAGCCCTGAATGTGTTTCTGATAACAAGCCCAGAATAGACAACAGTGGTCAGCTTATCTGTAATGTGTTAACATGTTGGAGTGCCTGAGACGGAGCACACAACACCGAACTTTGTCTCTCAGGACGCTGCATTGACGTACACACATTCCCCGGAGACTCACCCTCCCCTTCAAAGGTGTTATTCTCCATTTTCTTACTGTCAAAAATCCCCAGAAAAGACCAAAACCAGCAACGTGTTAGTCCGTCTCAAGGCTCTGTGTGTTCATGGTAACGAAGGAACTTGTCACCCAGTGCAACAGTGTGGCTCACTGATGTGTTTTTAGTCGTTTTAATGGAGCTCTATGGCTCAGAGGAAGAAGATACACCAGGCTTTGATACACACACAGTACTCGTTAGTGGATACATTCACTGATGGTTTAGGTCTGCACATGGGATTTGTTGACAAGAAGAAAAATACTGAATATTGCCAGTCGTATGACTCATTGGTTTACTTCGTCGGGGCCGTAATGTGACTGTGTGAACAGATTTACGTCCTCACAACATGATCAATAAAAGCCAGAGTTTCTCACCTCGCTGTGAGTCTCAGCCATCTCTTTAACAAACTGAGTCTCCAGAGTTTCAGGCAGCAGAGAGAACAAAGTGTTGGGCAGATCCTCTTTGTCCTTCTTGTACTTTGTCTTCAAACAAAAAAGGAAAGACAAAAGAAAGGTTGATGAAAACAATTATGTTACGGTGTGAAAGTCACACTGGATGAGTACAAGCCGACTCAGCTGTGTGTGTATTAGTTAGTGTTAGTAGTGTATTAGATTATGTTCACATATTTCAGAAAGTTTACATCATAAAAAACAGGATTAATATCTATCAAGAAGAACAACCTTGATCTAAAAAGAAAATCAGTGTATTCGTTTATATAAAGATTTACATTGGACTGTACTGTAGGTATTGAAAGTAGTGAAAACCTGACCAACATACAATTAATGCAACAGAAAAAGATCTTTGGGAACAAAATAGTTTTACTTCACTTCAATAAAACTTTGATTAAAGCTGAATTGGAGTAATTGCAGTTATAATGAATAATTGTGCAAAATGAATGCTGCAAATTGCATAATTCTTTTTAGTAAAATGCATTCTCAAATTTCATTTCTGGCTGCAATAAATATAAAAACAAACACCGTAAGATCCCGATGGGACCTGCAGACCATCTGTATGAGGCGTTCAGGGTCCTCACCTCACTCTGTATCTCTGACATCTGCTTGGCAAAGTGGGTCTCTGCCGTCTCAGGGAGCAGTGAGTACAAGTTCTTACTGATCTCCTTCTTCCCGTCTTCTTTATACTTCACCTAACAAAGAGCACACAGAGTTTACTTTACCAAATTTAACACATAAGACACCCAGCGGTGATACTTTTTCACTTCTAATGTGTTCCCCACCTCGCTGTAAATGTCTCTCAGCTCTTTAGCCAGCTGTGTCTCTGTGGTTTCAGGTAGCTGGTGATACAGAGAACCGCTCACCTCCTTCCTGCTGTCCTGCTTATATTTCACCTACAAAAAAGATGGCAGAGCGACAGAATTCAGCTTTTCTGATCAGTTTGTACAAATATCCAAAGTTAGATGTATATGTCAGTTACTCCTGGAAGAATCAGACAACAAGTCAGGGTTTGAAGGGTTGAAGGAGGTTGGCTTTTGATTCTAAACAATCCCTTTTTCATCCAGCAACCAAACAAAATAGGCGGTTTGTGCTTTCCCATTAATAAAGCCGACTCCCACTGGATCCTGGTCGAAGGTCCAGTGGAAAAGGAAGTACCAAATAGCAACAGTAATATGCACAAAACTCCTTACATCAATTTCAGTGGAGGTGAACCCAGGCCTGGACACATCATGCTGTATCTGTACACACCTGACTCTGCAGCTGTGAAACCTCTTTAGCGTGCACAGTGTCCAGAGTCTCAGGCAGCTTCGAGTACAGCGAGCTGGACGCCGCTTTCTTCCCAGCTTCTTTATATTTTGTCTAGAAAATAAGACAAAACATCATTTTGTACAAAGAGAACATTTTCCATCTAATGTCAACAGTTAAAAACCCAAATTATTTCTAAGATCTGATTTCTGGGGACAAGGGGCCAAACCAGGCCACTTTTCAGAACTACAGCTGTGTATTTTATTTCTTTTGCACTGTCATTGCATCAGACTGTTTTTGTCCAAAATAGAAATTAGATTAAAAAATAAGAATCATCAACAGACTAGTAAGAACAAAAGTACTCCAATCTTCCAAGCTTCCCTACTTACAGGAAATCATTGAAAAGTCATTCAGATCAGTAACTTTCATCGTAATACCATGCTGCGGTTATTAGATGAACTAAGATCTTGCCGTACCTCACTCTGTATTTCAGAAACAGATTTGGCAAACTGGATTTCGTTGGTCTCTGGGAGCTGGGAGTAAACACTGACGGTCTGGCTCTTCTTCCCACTCTCCTTATACTTGTTCTACAGATGACAAGACAACGAGACATATTCAGAAGGACATTTCATCAAATCCAACGGCTTTTTTCTAGTATTGTTTGGTTCGGTTTCTGTAGGTGCATGTCTTCTTCAAACTGTACATGTCTTGTATTTTGACACACTGTGTTTAAAGGCTCTGGCCTGAGCTCCAAGTTGGTCTACACTTTGTTTTTGTTGCTAATATATCTACAAATGGAGTGCAAGTCAAGATGATATGAATCGGAATCGGCTCTCCATCTACAGAAAACACTAACTTTTCCCTTTATAGTTTTCTTTGATGGAAATTAAGTAAGACTCGTTTCTCTCTGTTACCAAACAACACGCTCAGCTGGACTTTGGGTCTGAGCAGATGAGACAATCCTTCTGTTTGATTTCCCTTCTATAAAGTTTGTAATTCAAGTGCTCAAAAAGTGCAGAAAGAACCACAGAGATAAAACTGCACACAAAGACTGAAGTACCAAAAAACATTTTAAAGCAGCAGCCAATACTTAAAGTGTTTGAGTATTTCACATAAACTGAATTTAAATTAAACGTAGCCTTTGTGAGACAGTGATGTCTGTGCAGCCCTGAAGGCTCTCATGCAGGTTCAACATCACCCGAAACGAGCTCAAACCTTTCACAACACAAAAACATCAAAATGTTTACGACATGCTGGTCTTCTGCGCGCGTTTGCTGCATGTCAGCTATGAAAGTTGTGCTTCTTTCTGATGTTTTGTGTTCCTATGGAGCTTATTCAGTTCTTTCCATCACATACTCAAATCAAACTAGATGTCATTTTTCAGAAACATGCCAAGAGCAGAACAACAAGCAAAACTCTGTTATGACGGTGAGCGATAAAGAAGGATAAAGAAGAGAGGCAGAAATTTCAACCGATTTAAAGAGCAGTAGGAGATAGGTCAGAGTGTGTGTGTGTGTGTGTGTGTGTGTGTGTACTGTACCTCACTCTGTATGTCAGTCATCTCTCGAGCGAACTGTGTCTCTGAGGTTTCAGGGAGCTGAGAGTACAGAGACGACATCATCTCCTTCCTCCCTCCATCTTTGTACTTTTTCTGTCCGAGACAAAGAATCAAAGTGAACGTAGAAAACCAGTGAATGTGATTCATCCCCAGTAAGACCAGTCTTAGTTTTACATGAAGTGTCACAAGTGTGCATCTTCACTGAAACTACTGTCTACCGAATAGGTACTACCCATAAACTTATGTTGATATATGTTGATATGCCTTTGATGATTAGAGACTTTACACGTATATTATGGGATTGCCCAAAACTTCTACAATATTGGCAAAATGTTCAAAAAGGGAATAAGTTGGTTTTGGATATTAATTTGACTCTGATTCCAACACAACTGTATTCTCTGTATCCTACCTGAGAAGATACCAAACAATAATTCAAGTTATTTATTAAGGATTATGCTATTTATAACAAAACAAATGATCACAGTCTCCTGGTTTTAGTGGTTAATGGAGTCATGGAGACGGTCAGAAAAGCTTCAACCGAAAACGTAGATATTTATGGAGCGATGTACTAGATGGGATGTGCTAGAGCTAATACGTGTCTAAGAGTAAAAATGCCTCTGTGTTTATCTTATTATTTATTTCCATTATGTCAGCGAGTTGTTGTGTTGTGTTTTGAGCCGACGAAATAAAATAAAGTTTAAAAACTTCCAATTAATTCCATTGCAGAAATCTCAGAAACAGAAATGAAAAAAAAAATTAAAATCAAAACTTAAACAAATAACACCAAAACTATCTGCATGTCATGATATCACTGGAGGTGAGTGAGAAAATCCCCTTTAAAGCAACCGAAGAGTGAGTGTACGGTTTGTTTTCTTGCGCATGTGCGTGGCGAGCTGATGTACAGACTTGCTCTGCTTGGTTTACACTGCTTTTTAAAGTCAATAAGGCATGTTTGAATTTGAATGGACTGACAGATGGAGACACACAGATAGAAAAAAAAAGATGAAGGTCGAGAGACACTCACTTCACTCTGTAGTTCGGTCGCGTCTTTGGCGTGTTTGGTCTCCAGAGTTTCGGGCAGTTTGGAGTACAGAGACGATGCCGTCTGCTGCTTCCCAGCCTGCTTGTACTTCACCTGACACACACACACACACACACACACACACACACAGTAAATGCCCTGTGCACACTAAAGTTTTAAACCCACCACAGTCCTTCTTAAATTGTTCTTTTACTACCAACAACTAAACATGCAGAAACAATTATCTTCTTCTTTTGACCACAGTTATCAGCCATGCACCCTATTGGTAGTTGATATAGCAACCATTCTGTGACCTCATCAGATTTATCAGATGTCGACGAATAGGATTTCAGCTTCACACCCTGTTTGACCCTACACAGTTGACACATCTAAATATGGGATAAATGAATGAATGCTTAGTGGTGAGACAGTGACTGTTGGAGTTTAATGTTTAGATTTCTACTGGTGTGTGTTTATTACTGAAAAAGAACGAGGTCCAGACAGTCTGCAGAAGAGTTAAATCCAGACCTCCTTATCTCTGAGCTGTCCGTCTCCGACACACTGCGAGATTATTTCAACAGCAACACATTTGGCATCACACACAGTCACACATGGCGACCTGTGACTCTGACCGCTGCTGTTAAAGGATCATACCGGGGTTTTTTCATGTTTTCACTACTGCTAACATCCTAAAAAACTTGCTGTGGTGTTTTTTTAGTCTTTTGTTTTAATCCTGTGTGCTGCTTCACCTCTTGGTGTGACTCACTACACTGAGGGTCAGTCATTTTCTGTGGACATTAGAAAGTGCTGCTGCAGTTGGATGAGGATTATCATGCAGCAGCCCCCTCAAATGGTTTAAGTCATTTACCAACTGATGCCTAAACAATGCAGTGTCTCCTTGAAAAAAATTGAAATAATGCAAAGATAATATGGACATGAAGACAGTAGAGAAAAAAATGTAAATAACAAATGAAATAAATTGTCTGACAGAAAAAGAATTATATATATACATATATATATATTCTGGAGTCAGTACATGTAAATCAAATGCCGGTCCAGTTAATTCCATCTGGACTCCTGATACCAACATGAGAAGTCGCAGTCTGATGAAATTTTTCTTGTTTTCAATAAAAGCTCCGGAGAGCTGTCTTAAAAAACAACACCTATTCATCATCCAATCACTTCCCCCTGCCTCGTTTTGCCGTCATCTTACATCTTCACTCAGAACACTAAAGAGTGACCCAAAGGACGGTGACATTATATCCTGTGTTTGGATCAACGCTTTAAAATTGTCCTTTAAGATCAATATAGATTCTGTGAGGGAATCAGTCAGACAGGATTAGGTACTTTCCCGAGATTCTCCTGATCAGTGTTCATGAGTACAAAGAGTTCTCACCTCGCTGTGAGTCTCAGCCATCTCTTTAACAAACTGAGTCTCCAGAGTTTCAGGCAGCAGAGAGAATAAAGTGTTGGGCAGATCCTCTTTGTCCTTCTTGTACTTTGTCTGAAGAGGAGAAATATTAACCAAAAAAGTAAACAGAGAAATTTCTTTATTGAAAGAAAGGAGAGAAGAAAAATACTGCAGTGAGTGATCAGAGAGAGGAGGAAAAGAAAAAAGTAGAACGGAGCGTCACTGCACCTCGCTCTGGATCTCTGACATCTGTTTGGCGAAATGCATCTCTGCTGTCTCAGGGAGGAGGTGGTACAGTGTCGAGGACGCTTCCTTCTTCTGTCCCTCTTTATATTTCACCTGCATCACAAAACAAACAAACAAATCATGACGCAGGTCTGCACCACAGAACTCAGCAGGCCGAAGTGTTCAAGATACGTAGGAGAAGTAAATCCTGACGTTTTCCTGAAGTTGTAAGACTCCACCTAATGAGGTTCGGACACATTTTACTGACTTTGTATGTCTAGAGAGGAGTTTTGATTAACTTCAGTGTGATAAGAGGCAGCATCTAAAGGCGGTTAGAGGAAATGAAGTTTCAAACATTTTAGCGTTCAGCCGTCATTGTCGCCTAAGTAACATCTTATTTTTGGGACACCCTTTCTCTTGCACTGATATGGAGGCTGTAGTGGAGACTGTAACAGCTCGACCAGCCCAGCATGGACAACAGTACGGACTCACAAGCAGGGAAAACACTGAAAACTGAGAACGCTTTGTAACGTCGACTACATACATGTGGGAAAAGTCAGAAATGTTGAGTGTGCATTATGTGAAAACTCACACCACACTCACACAGTCCTGATGAAGCAGATTTGCTTATTTATGAATATTTAATGTTATGGAGAAATTCTTGATAATTGAAACCCAGTTTTCAGCTGCTACAAACAAGGCTTATATTATTACCGTCAGTAATTTAGGTTTTTAATTAATCAACTGTTTTCCTGTGAGAGCGCTTCGCTATAATTCAGGACTGCTTCTCAAATCGTTTTTAATACTTTTAAAGCTCTCTCACCAGCATTTGTCTTACAGATGGACTCATTAGTGCTGTTGTGTTCAAGGACAGCCAGTTAAAAACCAATTTTAACTGTTTACAGAGGGTTTGTGCTTGTAAACGTCATTTCTGACAACAGGAGTTTAACGCTGGTTTATCTCATTTTTAAACCAGACCAGTGGCTGAATGAACAAACGGCTGCTGAAGTAAAGCGTCCGTCACCTGGCTCTGGAGCTCCGTCACCTCCTTGGCCAAGTCGGTCTGGAGGGTTTGAGGAAGGCTGGAGAACAGACTGGATGACAACTCCTTCTGCACGTCCTCTTTGTACTTCACCTGCAGGGACGACAGAGTTTGTTTGTGTCCAGGTCTGACTGACAGAAACTGCATGGTAGGAAAAGTTTAATGCATAAAATAATCAAAAGATTAATTTTCCTGCAGTGTGTTGGCACATCCTTTAACTCAAAATCTGCAAAGAAATCTTACTTTAGCCTCTTAACACACTGTTGCCATTTATCAAGTTTCCTTTCTTTTCTTACTGACTTTTCTTTGACAGCTTTTTAATCGTTTTATCTCGGTAGTGTGCAGGTATTCCCTCATTTTTCTGACAATATTATGTTTGTAAAGTCCTGAAAAGGATATGAAGATAAAAAGTCAAGAACAGTGAGGACATTTTCTTTCTCCTCACTTCCCTAAGTAGACTTGGTTTAGGTCTTCTTGGGTTTATGTTTAATGTTCAGATGAAAATTAGGTTTAGATTAAGGAAGGGTGAAGTTGAAGCATGAGGCTTATATTACATGTAGGGCATGGACGTAATGTAAGTGTGTGTGTGTGGGTGTAAGTGTGTGATCAGTACCTGGCTCTGTATCTGTGAGGCCTGCTTGGCGTGTTGAGTGTCCAGAGTGTCTGCCATCACAGAGTACAGACATCTGCCGGCCTCCTGCCTCCCAGACTTCTTATACTTTGTCTGAAAAAAATAATATTTAAAGACATTTTCACGTCTCTTTTTTTAGTTTGAATTCTAGTCTCACTGAGGTCATTGTATCACGACTTTGAAGACAAAATTTAATCACTAAATCACTCCTAATCCAGTGGTTCCCAACATGAGCACTGGGTCACAATATGAAACTAGTGGGTCCTGAGATGATTCCCGGGTAGGAAATAGGAGAAAAATATTATATTGATGCTTCTACATTTTCTCTAATCTTTCTCTCTTTATAGTTTTACCTCTTCAGGCCTCTGAAATAACCCAAATAAAACAATATGAGAGGAGGAAATCACTCTTTGATTGAACTGCTCACAACTTACAGGCACCATTTACACTTGTCATTTCAAGTGTCTCATTGACACTTTCATTTAGCCGCAAATACGCATCTCAGATCACAAATCTCATTACAATCCGTCTTGTTTTTCTCGGCTACATGAACATACACAGAGTCGGGCCTCCTCCCGTCCAGAAGGAGGAGGTCATGCACCTGAAGCTGTTTGGTAGCTGCCAAAAACACCAGAAGAAGAGGAACTTTTGCACTTCAGCAGTTTAGTTACAACAATAACAGTTTAGCAGTTAGCAGCGACCTAACACAAACACGTGAATGAATCGTACGATCGAGACAGAAGTTTTTTCATCGTCACGGCTCGAACTCGCCCACACGGATCATTCAGTGGTTAAACTGATCACACATTGCTTACTGACGTAGCTGCACTACGGAAGGAGTAAAGGAGTAAAGACTTTCCAACATCTGGCTAGAATGTGTCTGTTGCAATCAGATTTCTCACGCACCATCATCCTCCTGTATACAGGATTCTGACACATCCATACTGGATTTCTGGAGCTCAAATCATTTTCAGTTAAGTTAAACCTCACTGACAACAAAGCCACCGATGTGCAGAGCTACCTGATGGAGCTTAAACCTCACTTATCTTCACATCCTGAGCTGTCTTACTTATGCACTATATCTATTCATGCATTCGTGCATGAATTTGCTGGCTTGTAATGCTTTATCGACAATCCTCTTTTCTCTCGTCTCACCTCGCTCTGCAGCTCAGAAACGGTTTTAGCAAACTGAGTCTCAGCAGTTTCTGGCAGCTGAGAGTAGAAGCTCTGAGAGAGGCTCTTCATCCCGTCCTCCTTGTACTTGTTCTACAATCAGAGACAGAAAACAGCCAGATTACAATGAGTAAAAACATGATATTAACAATAAACAGCTTGAGTGAGTTTACCGACTGCAACTGGAGTTTATGCCAAAGTCTGATACATGTTTAATAATAGCTACCGCAGTTTTTTCCTCCACAGAAACAGATGGACTCAAAACAGATTCATTCATATCTAAACACAGCAGCCTGTTCTCCGGTGCATCACAACAGAAATCCATCACATCACAGCGTCCGGAGTCGACTCATGCATGTTCTCCTAACGAACGGGGTTGTGAAGAGACACTGCTTCACTTTCTAAACCTCAGAGTGACTGACATGCTCTGAGCTGCCACAGAAAGCAATGTGAGATGCCTGCCATGAACAGAAGTGACTGCCAGAGACACACGTTTGTGCCAGATGATATTTATTAAAATAGCTCATAATTTCAATGTTGGAAAATTTGAGTTTTTGCACCATTAACAAAGACACTGTACTAATGTCCAACGGCTGATTTGAGTTCACTTTTTAATCAGCGGTGCAAAATTTAGCTGCAGCTAAACAGACATCCTCTGTCATGTTGACCTTCTACGTGTTATCAAGAGAAGAGAAATTCCATAGTCACATGAAAACAATTGAGTCATCTTAATGGCAACAGAGCAAACTCCATTTGCCGACAAAGGCCTTGAGACGTGGCTGAAAGGTATGGAAAATTTCCGTTAAGTGGGCGTTGCACTACAAATTACAACCTGTCTCATGTTTCTCTGAACAAAATTAGTGGAATCCAACAACATCTGTGCTGTCTGTGAGAGCGTTTAAATGTATCAACGAAGGCATAATGGGCTGGATCTAATTGTATAAGTATTAATGATTTACAGTGTTATATTTCTAACGAGAATTAGCACCCGTGGTTGTTTGCCTCCGCCAATCAGTGAAGTTGCAGTTTACATCCGTGTCTGTCCAGACTTTGAAGGAATTTAATTAAAGGTATGAAGTGTATTTTTTGGTGAAATGGAAGTTATCACTATATTGACACGTATGATTCCAGTGAATAATTTCCAGTGAGGAAACATGCTGCAGGAGTACAGAGGACTGATAGAGAGCTTTGTCACATGGCTCTTGTGTTTTCTGATCAGGACAAGCTGCAAAAATCTGCTTTAGGATGTATTTTTCCACGTCTACTGTAGATACCACAGCGGCATGTAGACAACATTTTAAGACACGGTTTCTTTATTGTTGTGTGATTTTAAAATGGATCCAAATTGTTCAATGTGTCCCTTCACAGTGACGTTTTTTTTTTGCTCTTACTTGGCTCTGCATGTCGGTGAGCTCGCGGGCAAACTGGTTCTCCAGAGTGTCGGGCAGCTGGTGGTAAACTGGACACGACAACTCCTTCTTAACAGCCTCTTTATACAAGATCTACAAGACACAGAGGGGACGACACAAGAACGCTCACTGAGGGGGAAGAATGAGACATTTAGAACAACACAACCAGCCTGTGAAACTGCTAAAACATGCAAAAACCACTGGGGGATAGGTAGGTTTGCATTTTTTAGCTCCTAAACTACAAACTGAGTATACTTTGCGTTACTGCTGACCATTTTCTAAAGCATACTTTAAGTTTACATGGTGGTTTCTATGTGAATCAACTTAAATCGTGCAGAAAATCAGGCGCAGTTTGCTGTTTCCTGTGTTTAAAAAGTTGCAGCTCAGCAGTTGACTCTCAAATCTCGGATGTTGTAGCGTCTTTGATTGCACCAACAAGGGAGAGGATTTTCTCTTCTTTTTGTTACAACAGTATCAGTGCCTGTCAAAGGTGCATAATGTATGTGTGTACCTGACTCTGTAGCTGTGAAGCCTCTTTAGCGTGTTGTGTCTCCAGAGTTTCAGGCAGTTGGTGATACAGAGACATTGACGTCTGCTTCTTACTGGCCTCTTTGTATTTAGCCTGGAAGACATAATGAGGAATCAGATTCATGTTTAGTGCTTGAAAACAATGAGAAAAGAACATTTCACCATTTTTTAAACACTGGTGTTCACTGTTTACACCTTGCAGTGCTCCTGTAAGTCAGGATTTTGGTGACAATCTGTGGTTATTTTAAAACTAGTGGCTTGGCTTTAGGAAAGTCTGTTGGTCAGTCCAACATTTTGGTCCAGAAATATCCAACTATTTGCCGTAACATTTGGTTCACACATTTATGGGCACAGAGAGGATTGGATTAAATCACAGACCATATATGTGTCTTAACCACTAGGCCACCGGATTCAGTGTATCTTTTTCCTGCAAGGACTCCTTGGTCTATCTGATCTTTTTTTCCTTCCTCACCTGAATGCAGAATCATTGATGCTGCACTAAAATGATGAAAAAGTAGCTTTGGTTGGATTTTTGGTGAAAATTTAGCTGCTTCGTCAACCTACTCTACATGAAGACTCAATCACGGAAAGAACAAACCCAAATCCACCAAGAGATCATCATTTGAAAAAACAGCATTATTTTTCAACAAACTTCTAAGTGTTACCACCATCCTATGTTGTGTTATATCTCAGTCGTCTCTGAAGATAATCATTGAGATTTGTTTAGTAAACCTGAGAAATTAAAGACTTCAATCATATGAAGTCTGCAGGTAGTTCTGTTTAAGTGTGAATCGACTGTACATTGAATATTCAGTCCACAGACAGCAGCCTGAACCCACCTCACTCTGCATGTCTGTCAGCTCTTTAGCATGCTGGGTGTCGATGGTGTCAGGGAGCAGAGAGTACAAGTTGACGCTCATCTCTTTCTTACCATCTTCTTTGTACTTGACCTTGTGGTGAAACAAAACACAGAAAAGAGTCTGGAACATCTTTTCTGTACAGCTCATATTGAGCACAAAACATCACAACAGAGACTGAAATATGTGTTTGTGGTGAGTAAAGTCAACATCTTCTTGTATTTTTCAACCAAATATTGATATATGAGTACTATATTCACTCATTACCAAATAAATCTTTCAATTAAAGTCAAAGTTTTGAACTGTAGGATGAAACAAACTCCAACAGGTTCACATTCCAAGCTGATGGAGATAATGTTTTCGTTCTGAGGGACGAAACACTAGAAAACATTTCTAGCTGGCAATCATACCTCACTGAGCATCTCCGTCTGCTGTCTGACAAACTGAGTGTCGTTGGTTTCTGGCATCAGGTGGTACAGACTGGAGGCGTCTTTCTTTAAACTCTGCTTGTACTTCAGCTGGAGAAGACATGGTCACAACACATAATCACAATCACTGTATTCGGTTCAGTTCAATCAATAAATGTACTGAATGATACATGATAAGATCAGAGAGCAGCATGAAGGAAACAGAATCCCAATAAAACACATCTACAGCTAAGGAAAGGTGCTTCTTTTGGTGTTTCTTTTACTACAGTATATCCTTTTCCTAAATGTGGATCCCATCGAGCTCAGGTCTGAGTTTGGGTCTTTGTGCAGGTTCATGTGAGACAGTTTAAGGTCTGACCTTTTGTTCAGTTATACTTTTATAAGCCTGTAAAAACTTTGCTTGATGAACAAAGCTGCAAAGTTTGAAATCTGTCCTAAAGGTAGTCAAATGTACACTAGTCTTGCGCAAATTGAATAGTTCTCCGATAATCAATAAAGTGTATAAGCAGCCGAGAAGCATTCCAGATTGAAATGTGACTGCTGGACTGACAGAGTCATCCGTGTGTCTGTATTAGTTGACAGACAGTTGTTTGCGTCATACCTAAACTGTTATTGTTGTTAACTAAACTAAAAGTGCACGAGTATTTCATCTTCTGGTGTTTTTGGCAGTCACCAGACAGCTTCAGGTGCATCGCTACCATCCTCTGACTGGAGTGGAGCTTTACCTGATTCGCACATAGCTGGCAATTGGAATTAGGTTATTAGGCTAGTGAATTGGCTAATGGAGACGCATACACGTGAATCAGTGTAAACAAAAGTGTGTGCCAAAGACAGCCGGACAGGTGTTGGCTGTTTTGGGTCAGTTCAGCTGGTGTTTGTGTGTGCGTTTTCGTGCTTGTACCTGACTCTGCAGCTGTGAAGCCTCTTTAGCGTGCTGCGTTTCCAGAGTCTCAGGTAGAGTCGAGTACAGAGAGCTCGTCACTCCTTTCTTTCCTGCATTTTTGTACTTCATCTTAAACAGAAAACAACCCAAAATGAAATTCATCAATCAATTTTGCTCAAACTTAGCATCAGCATCAATAATAACCCGGTGGTTTTTAACTTGGTCATTGGTCCTAAAGGATCGGGACTCCAAATGTGCACAGACCTCTTGCCTCTGAGCCTCTGCACCCAATTTCCGTTTCCCTGTTCAACTGAAGTTAGTTTTGAGACCTCGAGAGATTGATATAATTTGTACTGTTGAACATGAAGTGCTCATGTAAGAGAGACATTGAAATATAGAATTGTGTGTCATCTGCATAAGTCGTGATAACTGATTCAGGATTTGTTCACCTGGAATAAGCTTTTAAATGAGATACAATGACAATGTATTGTACAATGTACAATCTACTGTGTTTTTAAAAAGTGAATCCTTTTAAGTACAAGTTTTGTATCAACTTTGCATTCTGCAAGAGCATTAAGGGACATCACCGAGCATGAGAACAAAATTTAGGAGGTGTATCTTTTGGTAAAATTTTGGTTTTACCTGAGAATACATCATACATGTTCCTGACTCAAAAAAATACTCCACGTGTCTATGCTGCTTTTTAGTGCTACATGATTTTCAAACATTTCAGCAGGACTTCATTGAAGTATTTCTCTCCCTCACCTCACTCTGCAGCTCAGAGACAGATTTAGCGAACTGAGTCTCAGCTGTTTCTGGTAGCTGAGAGTAGAAACTCTGAGAGAGGTTTCTCCTTCCATCCTCCTTGTACTTGTTCTGGAAAAGATGGAAACAAAAGAGATGAGTTTGATTTGTAAACAGGGTAGAACACTGAACACTGAGCAGCTCCACTAAAGCTCTTTGTGGTCACAATGCGACCCCCCAAAAAAGTCTGTTTTCCCTGTGCCCCCCAAAAAACTGGTACAAATCTGCTATCCCATCTTTCCCTGGCCACAGATCAGATATTGTTAATGACTCTTTTCCAATGCATATTACAAACAGATTGCGATACCCCTTTGATCCTGTTTCTGATGCTAATCTGGCCTCTGATGAGTGTCTAAGGTATAAAAACATCAGAGAGCATTGGATAATGGGGTAGTGATTATTTATAACTAATCAAACAGCATTCTTACTGCAGCTCTCTCTGCACCTCAGTTATTTTGAGGAGGCATCAGCTCTCAGTTGAAGCACATCCAGGATCCCTCCTGCTTGTTGGAGATCTCATGTTTATTTAATCTCACTCCAAATGTTTGAGGGTGAAGAAACAATTTATGATTCCCTACATTAGTAGAACTTTGTTTTACTTACAATTCTTTTTTTAAATCAGCGCTGTTAGCTCAGTTTAAGTGACCAAATCTAACACAACACGTTTAAACCTCCAAGTCCGAGGTCAGAAAACAGTGGATTGCTCCCTCTGGGTCGGGAGTGAGTTACTGCCCCAAGGGAAGGAGTTCAAGTATCTTGGGATCTTATTCACGAGTGAGGGCAAAATGGAGTGTGAGATGGACAGGCCGAACCACCAGTTGAGGTGGTTCAGGCATGACCGGGATCCTCCTGGGTGCCAGGAACATGCTAGACAGATCTGGCCTGGGAACAACTTGGGATCCCCCAGGAGGAGCTGGAAAGCGTTGCTGGGTAGAGGGACGTCTGGACTACCCCGCTTAGCCTGCTGCCACCGCGACCAGATAGGAGGAAGAACATGGATGGATGGATCTTTACCCAAGTCATGTGACCACTGGCTGTGTTTTTATTTACCTCGCTCTGCATGTCAGTCATCTCTCTGGCGAAGCTGGTCTCTGTCGTGTCGGACAGAGTGGAGTAGAGGGAGCTGGACATCTCCTTCTTCCCGCTTTCCTTGTATTTGACCTTTGAAATAACAGCATCAAGAAGCAGAAGAAGATGGGTGAGGATGAAGGTCTCGAAGTGGCTAAAAACTCAGAATTTTTTTTCTAATCATTGTGCTGCATATCGGTGGTATGGTCAGACATAAACAAACTTTAAAAGTGTCCACATTTTTCTCAGATAATAAGAAAACACCCGGTTTACCTCACTGAGCAGCTCTGCAGCTTCTTTAGCGTGCTGCGTCTCCATGGTGTGAGGCAGGAGGGAGTACAGGCATGTCTTCACCTCTTTCTTACCCGCCTCCTTGTACTTGGTCTGCAGATTGAAATGAATACAGTCACTGTGCATGATGACGTGGTGTCTGCAGCCTCTAGTGACTCTTTTGTCCTCATGGAGTTTAGGTAAGTTAGTTCAAAATCTGATGTTTATAGTCTGTTTGTAGGTTGGCAGGTGAGTGTGAGGCAGCAGGAGAAGGACCTGAATGCAGATAGCTGGCTGGTCCACATGAATAACCTTTTGGTCTGACTGATACTTTCCTCAGTCTTGTTCTCATTGTCCCTGGTTCAAATGAAATAATATTTAAAATCCGTCTGTGTACCTCACTCTGCAGTTCAGACAGCTGTTTGGCCAGCTGTGTCTCTGTGGTCTCTGGGAGCTGATGGTACAAACTGCCCTGAATCTTCTGCTTCAGACCTTCTTTATACTTCACCTGCAGGAGACAGGAAGACGTTTCACATGGTGTGTTATTCCAGTCCTTGGGAAAAACTGTATATATCACCCCTTTCACATTCTGCAGTGGCAAAAGTCCATTATTCCTAAAATACAATTGAACAAGGTGAGTATCAGCCTTTATTTGGGCCATATGAGTTGGGCCATTTGAACTAAGTTTTTGGAGTCGTACCTGTCTACGGGACGACATTGTTGCCAAAGAAATATCTAAATCTGAAAAAACCTTTAAAGCAGATTCAGTAAAACTTGGATGGAAACAAGGTGAATTATTAATCAGACCGTTTTACAACATTTATTTTAGAGCAGAGAAACAGACCAGATTCAGATGTCTTGATTTTAAGAGCAGTGGGCTTTACGATGGGCTTATAATATCCCCAAAATGTCCCTTTAGACTATTAGACTCACTGAGGAGTATGTCACATCACGACATAAAATAATTTGGGTCATTTTTTCAAATTCTTCCTACTCAGCTAGTGAAAGACACTCACAGGGGTCCACATGAAAGAGGAAACGAGTAACAAAAGAGCAAAGAACCAAGAAATAACTTGTTCATATACCTCACTCTGCAGGTTTGACACCTCTTTAGCATGCTGGGTGTCGATGGTCTCTGGCAGCAGAGAGTACAGGTTGATGCTCATCTCCTTCTTACCGTCCTCTTTATACTTCACCTGAAAAAACAGAAGTGCTGGTTTTTGGTGTGCAGGTTCATCCACCAGCCGACAGAAAATGTCTCATGAAGAAGGAGGAGGTTCTTTATGAGACTGACTCTGCTGTGAGCGTACAGTAAAATCTGATTTCCTCTCCTTCCTGTTGTTACCTCGCTGAGAAGCTCGGAGACTTCCCTAGCGTGGGCCGTCTCTAAGGTCTCAGGCAGCAGGTGGAACAGACTGGAGGAACGACCTTTCTTCAGAGCCGCCTTGTACTTCAGCTGAACACAAAAAGGAGCAGAGATAATTATCTATCTATAAAAAGACACAGGAGGGATGAACGCATGTTTGTTACTGTCTGTAGGTGTGTGTCGACCACGTGTGCTGCAGGTAGAGGTGTGTTTTTACCTCACTCTGCAGTTCAGAAGCCTCTTTGGCGTGCAGGGTCTCCAGAGTCTCAGGCAGAGTGGAATACAGAGCGCTGGACACTTCTTTCTTTCCCTTTTTGTACTTCATCTAAAATGTGTTCAGTGAAATGATAATTGTTATACTAAGATTTCAAGGAACAAAATCTGGTGATAATTCATTCAAAACAACATCAACAGCAGAAACATTCAGCTCAAATTAAAACAAGAAACTTTCACATGTGCAGCCACTGCAAATTCAGACACATTAGTGGACTTTAGATGGAGAAAGCTGGACTTATGAAAAGTGTTTTTTCCTCACCTCGCTCTGCAACTCAGACACAGTTTTAGCAAACTGAGTCTCCGTGGTCTCTGGCAGCTGACTGTAGACACTCTGTGAAAGGCTCTTTATCCCATTCTCCTTGTACTTAGTCTGTAAAAGACAGAAAATCTAAAATATTAAGAGTTACTTCTCTGGACAGTTCAGTTTAATAACAATCACTTTATTTTTGAACAGAAATGTATCTCTGTGATGCTGCTGCAGGAAGAACAACCTGCTACTCTTAGAGGCCGACCGATGTTCTTTAAAACAAACTTTAGGCTTGAATAAAAACTGTGAGGGTTTCTCCGTTTCTCAGTAAAAGCAAAAACACTTTGCGTCTACATATCAACAACTAACCTCTTTCTCTATTAATGGCAAAGCTAACATTGTGGCTTTAATATTTATTTCTCTTCTTTGTGTTTTGCCATTGTGTATCTCTAATAGTTTTCTTTTCATCGTCCGTGTTTGATGAACACGTCTTTGTGTCCTCACAGATCCACAGTGACGGAGAGCCAGGCCTCATTAATCTGGACTGTATCTGTACAACATGGTTGAAATGCAAATTAAAGGCTGCAACGCAGATAACCTCTTTGATCCTTTTTTGATGATAATCACACTTGTGATGTCCAATTCATGATAAAAAACATCAGCAACGATGAGCTGATAACACAGCAGCTTCAAATTCTGAACACGCTCCTGTTCTGGACCTCGTGAGTGTATTTGAGGATTGAGGTGAGTGTTCGATGTTACTGCAACATCTCATCTGATCTGAAATATATCTTTATATATACCATACATTATATTAGTACATTTATATTTCTTTTAGTCACACTTTAGTCGTTAGTTGTGTTCGACAAAAACTGTTTGTTTGTCCCAGCTGTTTTGTTGCTGCTTGTCTCATTTTCAGCGAGGTTGTAGCTGAATCAGTAACGTTACTGGCAGAGACACAACATTACTGAATGGCAAGATGCTGCTAATTAGTGCAACAGGTCAAGCAGTCAATCAACTTCTGAAGAGGAGATATTTTTGGGTTGTTTTACCAGTCAGGAGCTACGATGTGTTGTTCTGCAGATGCCTGCAGGAAGTCGTTAAAACTGCAGTAAACACCTTTTGTCATGTTTTTGTCTTCATAAGTTACTTTTTATATTGTTTTAGTTTCGTTCTCTTTGTATAAAAAAATCCATTTGACCATTAATGCTTCAATGCTTCAAGTATTACACACATTATGATCTCATTTAATTCCAGGTGGACTTCTGTCACTCACACTAACAAACTGATATCAACTACACCCGACATGTGTTGGTGATACTGGATTAGATATCCATCGTGACTCTGTAAAAATGAGTCATTTGATATCTGATTTTTATGAATGTTGGTACCTCGCTCAGCATGTCAGTCATCTCTCTGGCGAAGCTGGTTTCTGAAGTGTCAGGCAGCGTGGAGTAGAGGGAGCTGGACATCTCCTTCTTCCCGCTCTCCTTGTACTTAATCTGGGAAAATGCATAATGAGAAACATGAAGAATCTTCATCAAGGCAGTATGATTTACCCAGTGTGTCCACAGTATTTAAACACTACAAAGATTAAAGCCAAGACTTTCTGCAGTGTACCTCACTGAGCAGCTCTGTGGTCTCTTTAGCGTGTTGTGTCTCCAGGGTTTCAGGCAGCAGAGAGTACAGGCAGGTATTTACTTCTTTCTTTCCCGCTTCTTTATACTTTGCCTGCAGACATCACAAAACACAACATTTTTGCTATTAAATATTACTTCTCAACCAACTAGGCTGCATGTCTCTTGTCTTTGTGTATAAATTAAAATTCTCTGCACCTTCTAGCGGTGCCCATTTGTTTCCATAGTTTCTGCAGCATTTATCAACTTAAATGTAAGACATTTTAAGACATTTTTAATACCACATATAATGCAGTTTAATACATGTTTCACACCCATACCGGCCAAAGTATGAACGCATAACGTAAAATCAATTACACTTTTTTTCCAATACTTTCCAGCTGTTTATAACAATACTTCCTAATGATATAATCAATCAAATTAATGTGACCTGGACCTGGACAAGCAGCAGAAAATGTATGGATGGATTAACCGATGAAAAATGATTAATCAATTTAAGTTCATTTAAGTTTGAGCAGAAGTTGACACTTGTCCATGATGAGCTAAGGACCTTCCCAACTACAGTACTGTAAGAGTTTGCTGCAGGTCTGATGATCAGCACAATCCAAACATTTTATAACTAACAACACTGTCTACAGCAGGCGGGAGAAAATATCTAAGACCACAAATTACGACACAAATTAAACTGAAGACTTTTTAACACCTTCTGCAACCTTTTTGATGAACTCAATTTAAAAAATTTAAAACTTTTTAAGGCCTGCAGATACCTTGGTTACATGCTGTTGCTAAGAAACCTGAAACTCCTGAGATTCAGAAAATTGAGTTTTGATTAATATTTAAAACCTTTGTACCCATTAACACTGCAAATGCTTAAATTGATAATAAACAGATATATATTATAAAACAGACAAATAGTTTAAATTACATGCTGTAATGAGTAATTAAGGGGAAACTTAATAAAATTGTTGCTATCATATAAAGTAACTCCAGCAATCTGCCTCTGCGTTTAAAAATCAGACATTTTGGGTTTTAGTGATTTTCCATGAAAGCTTTGGATGAGTGAGAAGTGTCGCTTCAGAGAGTTGAAGTAGCTCAAACTGACGCCTAAGAACAGCTCTACAGAACACAGAGGAGAGTTTTTCACTCTCACAATAGAACAGCATATTTAGCACAATCCCCTTCATCTTAACAGCTATTACAAATGTCTAAATTTTACTTCATGCTGCTTCACTGCTGCTGAGAAAACTGGATCTTCTCTTTCTTTTGAGATGCCATGAGCAGGTATATTAAACGTATTTCACACGTTACTGTCTCAGTGCTCTGACAGTATCACGTCTGAAAAGGAGCCTGAGTTGTTTTTACCATAAAAGTTATTCTGTCTAGATTCCCTCCAGCACTGACTACAGTCAACAAGCGATAAATATTAAACATTCAAACGCAAAATGAGTTTTAAAATCCATCATTTATTCAGTCTGTGTAACAACTGAGAACACTCTTCTTCTTTGGTGCCATTATTTTCCACCTCACTGCCGTTCTCCCGCAGTGCTGCCACAGTGGTGACTCCAGAAAAATAAAAATCTATCCACAACGTCAACGTCAAGTGCAAAAAGACTCCACATTTCTCTGCAGGAGACCGAAATATGAATCTCAAACTCAACTGTCTAAAATAAATATTTGAAGCCAAAAAATGTGAGAAAGTGTTTGGGAGATGCAATTTTTTCTTGTTTCTGTTACTGGTCCCGTTTCTGACCTAAAACACGTTGTTCGGCCGTGTTTTAATGAGAAGAAGTGCGGCACCATGTGCTGTACCTCGCTCTGCAGTTCAGACAGCTGTTTGGCCAGCTGTGTCTCTGTGGTTTCTGGGAGCTGATGGTACAAACTGCTCTGAATCTTCTCCTTCAGACCTTCTTTATACTTCACCTGCAGGAGACGGGAGAGGATCCATGTTATGCACACACACAAAAAACCTTTGAGCTGATTTAAATTACTCAACTATCAGTTCAGTAACAAAATTATCTAATGAAAGCTCTTCAGAAACGGGCTGAGGTTCATGGCAATCAGAGACAACGACAGCATTTCTATTTACACTGTCAATAAATAAAATTTCAAACAAAAAAGTAACTTGTTTGAATACCTCACTCTGCAGGTTTGACACCTCTTTAGCGTGCTGGGTGTCGATGGTCTGAGGCAGCAGAGAGTACAGGTTGATGCTCATCTCCTTCTTACCGTCCTCTTTATACTTCACCTGTAATAATTTAATAATAATAATGATATCGGGGCATACTGAAGACAAATTAAGCAACACAAAATATATTTCACCATTACATTTTACATCAGAATAAAATGTAGGATTTATGACCTCGGCGTCCTTTTGATTTTGATTAAAATCATCTTGTCATGATTCTCCTGAAACAAAAAGTCAAGAAAAGCTCATCGTAAATCTGAGCTGATCTGTCTCTCAGATCTGCTTGCAGGTTCTCGTGGTGGTTTTACCTAATTCGCTTCCTGTCTGAGCCACGGGAGCTACAACAATGGTCACAACTTCACTCATTTCATCCAAAAAGTGAATTTATTTACCTAATATTATGAGTATTATTGTGTCTGTTATTGTTATTATAGTTATTGTACCTCACTGAATAGCTCAGAGACTTCCTTGGCGTGAGCCGTCTCTAAAGTCTCCGGGAGAAGAGAGTACAAAGACGAGTTCACGCCCTTCTTACCCGCTTCCTTGTACCGCATCTAAAAATAAAAGCACATTTCAATGTACTGTAAGTTTTTAAAATATGTACACAAAAAAGGACAGAACAGATGTCAAATTGCCCGGCGAAGCTTATCATATCTGTATTTATTACTGTCAGAGTGTCTCACCTCGCTCTGCAGCTCAGCTACACTTTTAGCAAACTGAGTCTCGGCGGTCTCTGAGAGCTGAGAGTAGAAACTCTGGGAGAGGCTCTTCCTGCCGCCCTCCTTGTATTTACTCTGAGAGAGGACAAAACAACCTGTCAGCAGTTCACAGTGAACCTCTGCTGTTAGCAAAGTGAAGATACTGTGTGTTATTCATTGCGGTGCTTTGCTTAAATGTGTTTACAACATGACGAGAAATGAGCTCAGCTCTCACTGTCAGAGCTTTTATGGACTGTCTTGTTGTTTTGTATCGTCTTTGTGTATTTTGGAAGTGAGTTTAAGTTTTCCAAACAGGGATAACTTGCTGGAGAGCACAACCAAGTCAGAGGTGGAGAAAGCAGATTTGAATTGGTTGATTGACTGCAATCTATCAATCAATTAAAATATCAGTCTTTTTTCACTTCACATCATTACACACTGAATACCTTCAGGTTTTTCGTCTTTGTCAAGCATAACGATTAGAAGACGTCACTTTGGGCTCTGAATATTGTCACTATTTTGGACATTTTATGGCCTAAATTATGAATTGCTTAAACAAAAATTACGGTTGTTTCTGACGATATTATTTGAACTCTTCCACTAAATATGATGGAATGATGCTTAAACATGGACCAAATGATGACTTTACATCAGAGATACACAGGGTACACAGGGTGCTCTACCTCGCTCTGCATCTCCGTCATCTCTCTGGCAAACTGGATCTCTGTGGTGTCGGGGAGCTGAGAGTACAGAGAGGAGGGGGCTCCTTTAACCAGCATTTTAGGACGATAGTTCACCTGAGACAGAGAGAGAGAGAGAGAGAGAGAGAGCGAGAGAGAGAGACGTATGCAACAGTGTCACTACTGCTGGTATCTTGGGATGAAATTACAGGTTGTGCTTAAGACCACATTTCCCATAAACCCTGTGGCTTCCCTTGTGCTTTGAATGTGTCTTGTGTGTTGTTCAGAGTGTGTGTGTGTGTGTGCGTGTGTGTGTGTATACCTCACTCTGCAGCTGTGACACCTCCAGAGCGTGCTGTATTTCTGGAGTGTCGGGGAGTTGGGAATAGAGGGAGATGGAGGCCTTTCTCTTCCCGTCTTCTTTGTACTTTTTCTGAAACAGAATGAGATCAGAACAGATCGGATCAGTTCATCTCCTTCTGTTCAGTTCAAGAAGTTTTCAACATGACTGTTTTCATCTTGTGTCCATGAAATGATACTGAATAAATTCACCTTAAGCCACAAAGTACGTAATGACGGTGAAAGATGGCTTCATGGTGCTGTTGGTGCTTTATCATACAGCATGTGTAGCCGTGATTTCTCCTTATAGCTAAACTTTAAATAAGATTTCTGTGTTTGCTTTGTGTGTTTAATTCATTTGCAGTGGGATGCCTCTCAGCCAAACCTGCAGCTTAATCAAACCTGCAGCTGCTGCATAAAATAAAATGTGTGTTGATGCCCAGACTGGAGTTAACTGATGAAATATGTTGAAATGCAGCCGCTGCATAAGTCAGAATGAAACTCATGTTTGAGTACCTCGCTCTGAAACTCGTGGACGGCTTTGGCCAGTTGCATCTCGGTGGTTTCAGGAAGCTGAGAGTACAAACTGCTGCTCATCTCCTTCTTCCCCTCCTCCTTGTACTTGTTCTGAGGAGCAGGGAAGGTTTCACAGTGACGGGGGGTCGAGACTTTCAGGGAAACAACATTTTAATAAAGTCTGGACTGAAAACAGTGGAGCGGTTTCCTTTAAGCTAAATTAATAAGAAGAAGAACTGAAATATTCTCATTTCCTTATTGAGATATCCATACATCTACGCTGCCATTGCCATATTTCTTTAACTTTGAGCTCTGGACTCCAGTCTCTCTTATTAAAATTATTTTTCTCTTCATTTTTTTAAATATTCTACTTTGACTGTTTTTTGTGATTACTTATTCTTAATCAAATTAATCCATTCATCCATCAATCCTTCCATCAATCGATTATTAATCCATCCACCTATCATCAGTTTCGCCATTGATTCATCATTATAACCCATACATCCATCTATTCATCCTCTAGCCATCCATTTATTCATCAATCCTTCTGTCCATCCATTCACTTCCATTTTTCCATCCATCTTACCATCATAATCCATCTATCATTCATTCATCATCCACCCATATGTCCATCAATCTATCCATCTGTCTGTCGTTATATCCATCTATTCATCAGTTCCATCATCCATCCATCTAGCATCCATCCCTCCAACAATCAATCATTTATCCATCCAATCATCAATTTATCCATACATACATCATCAGAACACATCCATCCATCCATGAATCAATCTATCTGTCCATTTGTCCATCAGCACCATAACCAATTCATCCATCCATCCATCATTTCTGACCTCACTCAGGATCTCAGTCAGCTCTTTGACAAACTGGGTCTCTGTGGTTTCTGGCAGCAGAGAATAAAGAGAGGAGGAAATCTCTGTCTTCACATTTCCTTTGTATTTAATCTGAAAAACAAACGAACAAAACTTTGTCAGTGCTACAATCATGTGAGAATGCTTTAAAATCTACTTCCTCTAGAGTCCTCTAGAGCAACTGAGTCAATGATCTGCTGCTCTCAACACTGTCTGTACTTCACAGGGACACAAGTTGACCAAATCCTGGTGTACTGAAGTGTAACTACCTCACTCTGCAGCTCTGAAGCCTCTCTGGCGTGTAGAGTCTCAGGAGTCTCTGGCAGGATGGAGTACAGAGACATCGACGCTTCCTTCTTTCCCTCCTCTTTGTACTTTGACTGAAACAGTTACACATTCCAGCAAAAAATATCAGATTGGTGGATCAATATGAAGGAGAGAGTGTGTGTGTGCTCTTGTACTTCTATCTTCACGAGCACCAGTTCTAGACCTTGAGAGTGAGGACATTTTGTGGTCTTTCTTCATAGGGATGTTTCAGTGAGAGTCCTCACAAGTATAGAAGAACAAACATGAATGTGTGTGTACAGACCTCAGATATCACAGCGCTGATGTTCTTGGCGTGGATGAGTTCGGCTCCAGGAACAAACAGACTCTGACCCCTCATCTTCTCAAAGTCCTCCTTATACTTCACCTGCAGGGAGGAGGAGACATGAGAGTGTGTGTGTGTGTGTGTGTGTGTGTGTGTGTGTGTGTGTGTGTGTGTTATGTGACTTTATATTGCATGCAAGCTGAACTTCTGCTGCTCCATCCCCAGAGGAGGGGCCGTGTGCAGCATACATAAGGAACCTTTAAAAAGTACTCCTGTGTTATCTCTAAAACATTTAAAACATGGACAAATATCAGTTATGTTACTCAGAGCATTCATATAATGAAAAACAACGTACAAATGTGAAAAATAAAGTTACAAAAANCCTAAACTTTGAGTTTCGAGTCCTAACAAGTCATAATGCGCTCTTCACCAAATGTAATGCCATTTTAACAACAAAGCCTCGACAACTTGTGTAATGTATGGTTCTCTCCTGCAACTTGGATGCTGTTGGATTGGTTCAAACAAAGTGGATCTGGGGAATTAAGTGTCGACTTGCTGGGAATGAATATTGTTAGTGTCAGAAATTTACTTTTTTGACTCATTGGCCTAGGGGACTGGTAGCCTAGATGAAAAAATCCACTGGCCAAGCATGTTTTTTACTGGCCAAAATGTATGCATATTGGGTCTGAATTTAGTATTTAATTATTAAACAATTTGAAAACTTGTCACAGAGGTACTTGTTGTACCTGTTGTACAAGAATATGGTTGAGTTTGCTGATAACACATTGTAAGTTTTTTTATAGAATTTTTAAAATCTGCCAATGTAGAAATGAATGGGATATTGTTATGATTTTAGCTTCTAATTATTAGAAATGCTGTGAAAGAACAAGACAGCAATGACAGATGTAGGCCTATGTATTTCAACAAAGGAAAATAAGAAAAAAATAGAAACGTTCCCGTTTTAAACAACCTTCGTGGCCATTCGAGTATAGATTTCTGAGTTTACGAGGTGCACTTCAATGCACCATGCAGTCCCTGTCGGCATCCACACGCTTTGCCGTACAAAGCGATGTAGATTTCAGAGTTTACGAGGTGTACCTGAATGTACCATGAAGTCCCTGTGTCTGTGTCAAACTCTGACACAGAGTTTGGCACTTGAAGGGTGTTAATTACGAACCAATGGTATTAACGTTGGTTGATTGATGAAGGGAAATAATTGATTCGTGGCACACTTTTTAAATAACATACGTTTTAATCTTTGGGCTCGGGGGAAGGTACCAAGTCTTTTCAAGTCAAAAGGCTCAAGTCCAAGTGAAGTCATGAGTCAGTGGCATTAAAGTCCAAGTCGAGTTGCAAGTCTTTTTTGATTTTGTCAAGTCGAGTCTAAAGTCATCAAATTTGTGACTCAAGTCTGACTCGAGTCCAAGTCATGTGACTCGAGTCAACAACTCCGGTATGAATACTATAAAAACTGTGATTGTTCACCGTCTCTCTGTATTCATCAGGCTCAGAGTTGATGTTTGCAGCAACACACTAAAGCCATGCTTGGAAACAAACAAAAAAAGATCATTTTAATATTCAATAATAATAAGTGTGTAAATATATCTTGCCTCTTCCTCCCTGACAAAACCTAAATAATAATAATGAATGATAATAGTTAATAATAGAGTTTTTCTCCTTAAAGAAAACATCTGGATCTCATTCTTTAATTTTAATCAAAGGGAAAGAGGTGATAATATTACTGTGATATTGTATAATAATATGATCTTTTTATATTTTCAGTTTTTGTTGACATGTTGGCAAATCCCTCATAATGAACATAAGAAGTTTATATCATGTCAGGTTTGTCAAAAAGATGATTTTTGATGAAGGAACGTTCATGTCAGCTTCTCCGTGGTCATTTATTAATCAGTAGGATTTGTGGCAATACTGAGGGAAGATTTAAGGGAGAGCAGTAAATACTCCCTCAAATGAAGAGTGCCAACTCTAGCACCTGCAGCTGGTCCATACTCGCAAATAGACTGACTGAAAAATTAACTGTAGGTGTAATGAGCATATAAAACTACATTCGTTAGTCCTACAATTAAAGCCTGATTGGTCAGTTTCAGGATGATTGTTTATGTAGCCTCGGTTACATTTTGTATGCTAGATCAACATATACTTTTCATACAGTGCAGTATTTTACAGGACAGACTAGAACCACAGTGCTGATGGACTGAACTCCATTTTAAACATGTGCCACAGTCTGTGTTTGGCTGAGTCTAATTGGACGTTTGGTCAAACAGCAGACCGGCAGATTTTTTGGAGAGACCCAGGAGAAAAAGTGAATTAATCCACAGCTGACAAGCTGTCCGCCCCAATCTGTGAGAGGAAACCAGAGAGGGAAAAAACAAAAGGTGCTTAATGGTACCAAACACTGGATCACTGGCTTCTAACCAGCAAGCATGTGACAGTCGGGGAAATGGCCGAATTCAGCGTCAACACAAATAAACTCGTTTTAGAAACGTAAGGCTCAGTAAGACTCTATGTATTTCTTGTAGATAATATAGTGTTTACTATAGTGTAATGTCTCCTCCATGTGCTGTTATATACTGAAGCTCCTTCCCTCCATTCAGGCTGCCAGGAGCACAACTTTGAAGCGGTTCACGTCTCCATGGTAACATCTCTAAACTGGCTTTAGGACTGTGGTTAGTGCAGAGCTGCATCAGGAATTTTGGTAGGGGAAACAAAAAAAAGATGAAGAGAGAGTTTCATCCCACCTACTGTCATGAAGATTCTGCCCATACAGCAGAGTGTCACCAAAGTCTTGAGATCTGTGAGTGTTAAACTTGTAAAAGTGATGCACTGAATTCTCTGGCTGCATGTGATGGTTAATAATGATGTTTGAAGGCAGGTTTTCACAGACAGAGAGACACACAGACAGGCGGCAGAGCGACAGCAGCTGGAGGAAGAAGTGAAGATGATTTTATAAAGTGGGTTGACTTGCTTCCACTGAAGCTGATGAGTCATTCTGGTGCAAACAGCCAAGCTGCCAAGTTTGACTCACACCAGGGAATCAATATCTCACCCTCCCACATCCCACAACAGCATTCACCCTCATTCACCGTTTTACTGCGAAATATACGCTCCAAAACTGCTGTTTTCCTTTGAGTGTACGCTCCCTATGTGTTGAATAAAGGCCAGTCATTGGATCTTTGGAGGGATGGTTACCAATGGCAACTCTTCGTTCAGTTTATATCTGAAGAGTAGGAGGAAGAGGATGATGCCTCGCTGTCTTACACGTGTGACAGAGTTCACATCCAGAAACATTTTTATTCATGAGTTGAAAATCAAGCAGAAGCAAGCTGCAGCAGATATTACACACTGAAATATTTGGGTCAGTATAGCACCTTTTGATCAAGTTGACCAAGTGTTATTTTTTTATATTATCGTTGGAGTATTTAGCCAAATGGTTATTTTGACCCAGTGTTAGAAACAGCAAGCTCAAGTTTTACCTTAAAACTGTCACAAATGTGTTGTTAGTTGTACAAAACAAAGTGTATACAACATTCAAAACTGCAGAGGACACAAACAAATAGTGACATGAAAGTTTAAAAAGAGCTAGAGTAGATTGTGACAGTACGCAGCCACAC